>MU865366.1:0-131223 GCA_033297215.1 Podospora fimiseda
GGGATCTCTTCCTTTCTTCTTCATCTTAATGTTCTAGACAATGGAATAGAGGAATCGTAGCCTTGACTCGAACTGCCTTGCGCCAGCCGTCACATCAAGACAAAAACAAAAGGGGTGTCCCGTGGTTTGTCCAGCTTGTTGAAAGCAATCCACAATAAGAATATCCGTCAAGGAGACCTTGAAACCAGGCTTGAACATTTTAGGGTTCAAATTCATGGATTAGACTATAATCGGCAGTCTTAACTTAAGGACTGGGGTAGTAGTTGTCAAGTTATTGCCATAAACTTTAAGCTAATCACTCTGAGTGTGAGACAAAGTAAGTATTGCTAATCATGCCAACAATCACTAATAATCCGTCGACAATCTTTGATTCGGAAATGGGAAACTCTTTTAGATAACTAGCTCAGCGCCAGATTCTTTTATGCATATCAGCACATAATTTTCCGAATAGGTCCTCAACAATACCCAAAGGTCCACGCTGGCATTTTTTAAATTTGAGTTCTTGTGCGGCGGCGCTTGTAATAGGTTTGATTTATTTTAGGCCCCTAGGATTCTCAATCGAGTTTATACCTCAGCATCCTGAACGAATCCCGGTATATGTATTTATCACAGAGACAACAATTAGTATTCACCCCAGCCGCTCGGAGATTGTCAACCTGCCAGCAGCTGCTGGCACCGAAACTAATATGTTGCTTTGAAATATTACGGCAATGATTTACAACATTGCGATGATGGGACATTCATGCTACTCCCGCTCCCCAAGATGCATGACTATCTTTATTTATATTCCCATGTCGTTTTACTTTGTGTTGAAATCAGCTAAAAAAAAAAGCCTAAGTATAACCCGACCAAGTAAAAGGAAAGAAAAAAAGATAGATTTGCGATCATCGGGAATCGAACCCGACTCTATTGCTTGGAAGGCAATAATGCTAACCACTACACCATGACCACTGGCTAGATTATGAGGAAAAATCATGTAGTGTTGAAAGTATTCACTTAAATCTCACCTTTATTCTACTACTCCTTACCTATCTATAAGCAGACAGACACAACCTATGTTTCCATGCTTAAAGGTCATAGCATCTTCAAATAACATTAGACTCTTATCTATTTACTGAAGCCTTAAACCTGATGATGACGATGATGCTGATTATTGGTGAACTCTTTTATCGTCCTTTTGAATGTAACGGCGAACCAGCCTTAACCCTTACCGTAAATGGTGCTTTCATCTAGAGCCCTCTACCACTCATTCATTCTCAAAGTCGCCCAATTTTTCCAATCTATTAATCTCAGTAAATATAATTGTTCTCTTTGTGCCCTTTCTTTTCTCCCCTTCCAGGTTGTGTCGGGATTTAACACCGCTTTAAACATGAGGGTTGTGACAACTTTGAAAGCGGGTCCACAGAAAAAAAAGCGTGTAAGATGATTGGTCAGATTGTTGATCAGACACATTGTCCACCCATTTCTTTCCTTTTTTCCAAATCATCATTCGAGATATTTTGTACATACCGGGGATGGGAGAGAAAATGTATTAAAAGAATTCTTTTAAAGTAATAAGCAAAGAAATTAGCTAAGATAATGTCTGGAAAGAGATGAAAACTTTAAAAAGTCCTATTAACAGATAATTGTATTATGTTGCGACGGTACAGGTATGACTGACAAAGGACAGCGGATTGCATTGTGTGCAGAAACAGCCCCTTATTTAACTATACGGGCCCTCGGACAGTAACATACAACTAGTCAAAACCAATCCTCCTAATTTTGCAAACGAAAAGATTATCAACATCACATCTAGAAGCAAATCGGGAGAGATAATAACAGAAAACGTACAACAACCTAAAAAAAATAAAAATAGGACTGAGCAACACGTATCAACCGCAGCTAGTTGATACCTAGAGTTTTGTTATCGAGCCGTACGCATATCTGTACCGAATATCCCCAACTGTTTTTTTTTTTTAAAAAAAAAAATCTTCAAATAATTGTTGTTTTTGTTGATGCCGAAGATAAATGCTAGCAACCATCCGTGTACTGTGATGTCTTGAATCTAGGTAATACAAATCAGCGCCTGTCGCAGTTCAAAAATCGGCTCAATCCCTACTACTCACCATCACGTTCCACCAACTGCTCCGTCTCTTTCCCTGATTCCCATCGAAACGACGAATCCTGAATCAAACCACCAAACGACGATACAACCAAAATCCCAAAGCAATCAAGACTGAATCGATGAAAAGCGTCATGAAAAAAACGATAACGCTGGATTTTGCTGGTATTCGAATCATGATTTGTGAATTTTCTTTTCCAGAGGGGACGCACATGAAACAAAAAAAAAGAAAGGTTTTGTGTAACAGGGAAAATAGAGGAGGGGAGGTTAACATATATACGTAGGTGATGAATGTCTCACACGGAGCAATTAAGAATTCTCTTTTGTGTGAGAATGTCTTAAATTGCTCATTCGCTCGTCCCACATCTGTTTCTGACGTCCAGTTTCGTGTTCTTAAACCGGTGTTAGATGCCATGCCGTGAATGATGAGAGCGTAGTACCAATGGGTGACTTTCCCCTTTCTGTTGTGACCGATCTCTTCTTTCATTTTCTTTTTCCTCTTTTTCCCTTTCGTTCCAGTCTTGGGAATCGAAGCATTTCCAACGACCTCACTAATTCTGGGAATCCTTACTCTTCTCCTCGTAGCCACTCCGTATCAACCCAAGCCTCTTCCGAATCCGGCTGTGCCAGGTATTACTAGTTGTAGCATCCTCAACTTCATGCTGTGCCAAAACACCTCGAGCCATTTGGAACATTCCCTCGGCTAAGTATATAAACCGTCAATAATAATATAAACCGTCAGTGACTAACAAGGTACTTATAGTCAGAGTGACTTACACTTGGCATTATGAAAGCTCAAAAACCGGAACCCGTTTGGGTAAGGAATGACTTTACGCTGATAGTTCCCTTGGCTTTCATTCATATCGACTTGTATAAGCCATGTTGGGGAGGCAAAATTCGGAGATTTTGAAGTGCTTGTGAAAAAGTCATTTCTCACTGGGGTTGGTTAATATATGTCCGGTGTTATCATCAGAAAGTTCCACTCACGATTCTGAACGAGAACAGTACATCCATTTGAGCTGGTGACAATAAGGCGTGAATTGCCCGTTTTGTCCCGTGTTATCACTAGTTCGGCCTCTTGAATAGAGACAACATCACACTCAACCTGAGTTGCAGGTCTGGAAATGTGTTAGATGAAAGGTAAAAGATGCCAAGGAGCAGAATAATTAGCCTACAGGTAAAACACTGCAACATCATCAGGTCCAGGAGTTGCAAGCGTCATGATAAACAGCTCTTCGGCCATTTCTTTGAGCTTTTGGTGGAAGTTCACCGCCGCTGTCGATTGTAAGTCTCCGATTCTTCAAGTCTCAGAAAATCACATACCGTCCAAATTTGCCATCTTAATCGTGATGTTGGCCTTTTTGAGTCGACTAATCTCAGTGTCCTCCATAAATCCGAGACATTCTACTTCCTCAATAACAACACTCATATCCTCACTGAACAGCCGATGTTTTGTGCCGTATTTTACTAGAAATGATCAGGTTAGTGAATTTGGCAAAGGCTAACAGGAGCGATTCTCAATAAAACTGAAACGTCATACAATGTAAGGAGTTGCTTGTGATATCCCCTTCGTTTACAGAATTTGACGAGCTGTAGTAAATAAGCAGCTCCGCGTATTCCAACTCTCGGTTCGTTTGTCCAGCATCTTCACCCCTAATCTCTCGATAGTGTAGCAAATTAAGGCTGTCAATGCCATCCTTACATAGAGATCGATGGCCCACCCTAAATTCTACTTTGGTGACAAGTTTGGACAGTTGCTTGAGATAACTATCGTCATGGTTAGTATTGTCTATTACTCCAGGTCACCCTACAAATACCTTTGAAGATTCAAGATTCGAACTCCCTGCATATCAGGGGTTGGGTGAACGAGATGGTTGGTGAGACCTTGTTCCAACATGGCCTCCGCTCCTGCCTCGGAAAGTGTTTTCACGAAAGAATATTCGAACTCTTGGATATCTAGGAACTGTTAGTGAGCAACTGACATAAAATGAACGATCTCTCTTACCGGTGACTTTGGAAATGCATATTGTAATTGTTATCAATCGATTTGTTGACTTGTCCAAGACTCTATAAAGTGTCCAAGACCCATAGACCCCGGTTTGGCGAAAAGGGAAGCTAGTACGTGATACTGTACGTGTGAAGGATGTCAGTCGAGTGGCCAAACCCTGGTTGGTACTACATACATGCTATATCCTCTAATCTCTTGTGTGGTTTGGCTGGACCACAATTGCAGGCAAATAGCGGCGAGGGTTGTGTTTCAAAATCCTCGCGGAGACAGGCCCGAGAACACAGAAGATTTGGCCCGCTGTCCGTGACAACAGAGACCCGGAAGGTCAGATAAGAACACTCGGTATCATCACGAGCAGATGCTGGCCTGATTGGTTGGCTATTTTTCAGATTCTTTGTCCACCATTCGTGGACATCAGTCAATTTACTCAAGTTCAATTTTAAATTCTCCTCGAGTCTAGAAGTTCGCGAGCTGTAGATTGAATCAGCACTGAATGGCACTGTGAGAAAAGGTAGGTTCATGTGGAAATGGCCTACTTGATGATAATGCCAAGAATCAGTCCGAGACTGTTGGTGTGCAACAACAGTTGACTTCTCAATGTTGCAAGATCTCCAGCTTCCTTGACCCAGATAATCTTTTTGTAGTTTTTAAATAGTTCACTCCCCAGGCGTTTGACTCCCGACTGTGTACTGGATCGGTTCGCATCGGTAACATGTACATATTTGTCAACGATTTGCTGGAGATGGCTCAGTGTTTCGTTACAATCTTCCAGCATTCTTTTAAGAGTGGCGGCTGCCTCTTGGGTCATGCCCACATCAGAGTCATTTGCAGAGATGGTTTGGAAAGCAGCAAGGGTTGAGCTGAGTGACTTTAGCTGCTTCTCAACTTGTCGGATCTCGGCAGGTGCGGATTTCCGTCCTTTGGATAATGCCTGCGCAATGTTCCATGCAATTTTGGACATGGCGACTGCATCACCAAATGATATGGGTGACCCCATCGTGGGTGATGCCGTGGTTGTATGATTGATGGAAAATGAAATATGCACAGCCTCCGGAAGGAAAGGACGGAAAAAGAGAGTGGTGCGCGGGTGCCAAGAATAAGAATGGACGCCTCACAAGGCTCCCGTCCCCGTCCCCAGCTTCTATCAAATACTTCGTTCTTCCCTCCATCTTCAATCCATCAATTTGACTTTTTTAATGTCAAAAATGGCTCTTCAATCTCATCTCACTCATCACCCCAATTTTCTTAGCGGAATTGTGTGGGATCCCAGGGAGCCATTGCCGCAGGATTTGCAAGCGTACGTTGTGCCTGAGATCATCAATGAGAAATTGCCAGCTTTGGCCTTCACCGACCCAGCGAGAAACCGAAATATCCTTCCGCCGCTATCTATCGCAATTGATGCCTCAATTCTGCAGGACACAGCCAAAATTACCGTTTCACAAAAATTCTGGAATGACTCCTCCAGTATCATCAAGGAAGCTGCATATACCTTTCCGCTCCCCACTGGATGCACCGTCACCGAGTTTGAGTTTTGTGTGGGCACCAAACGAATGAGAGGCATCGTGAAGCCAAAGGATGAAGCGCGTGAGCAATTCGATCGTCATCTGCAACAGCAATCCACCAGCGCTGCATTACTGGAACAAGACACCCCAGAGATCTTCACCAGCAGCTTGGGAAACCTACCTCCTAAAACCAAGATCACCGTCACCTTGACATATATTACTATTCTCAAGCATCGCTTCGCCGACAAGAGTGGCACGACAACTTTAACTATCCCCACAAACATCGCCAGGCGTTATGGCCAGAAACCTGCAAACTACAACGACGCCACATCGTCAAATGTTGTCGAGGGTCTCAGCATCCAAGCCGAAGTTGTCGAGGCCCAAACAATCACAGATATCTCAAGTCCGACTCACCAAATTGATGTGGAAAGACGCCAAGGAACTCGCAATGCCAAGTCATTTGCTGATCTCGCTGGAACCGACAGAAACAGCCGTGCTGAAGTGGCCTTGATAAAGTTGAAGTCAGGCTCTACATTTCTGGACCGTGACTTTGTCCTGGACTTATCAACAAAGCACAATGATAACAACGAACCGCCTCAAGCGTGGCTGGAAACTCATCCAACGCTGCCAGAACACAGAGCTTTGATGTTAACCATTCCATCCACATTCCTGACCAGACCTTCGGAATCTCTAGAAAAAAGGGAGATATTGTTTCTTGTTGACCTTTCCGGTTCAATGGAGGACAAGATAGCACCTCTCAAATCAGCCATGCAGTTCTTTTTGAAGGGTATTCCAGAAGGACACAAGTTCAACATCTGGTGCTTTGGCAGCTCTTACAAATCCTGGCAATCTCACTCGGTTGTTTATGCCCAAGACACATACAAGTCTGCCGAGCATTGGGTGGGAAAGAATTTTAAAGCCGATATGGGGGGTACTGAACTACTTCCCGCTCTGAAGGCTACTGTTGAGGCGCGAGAGAAGTCAATACTGACAGATATCATTTTGCTCACTGATGGGGAGGTCTGGCGTTTGGATCAAACTCTAGAGTACGTTCATCAAATGCGAATCAGAACGGAAGGTCATGTTCGGTTCTTTGCACTAGGAATTGGGCGAGCAGTGTCGCATGCGTTGGTCAGCGGGATTGCAAAGGCGGGAGGAGGATACGCAGATGTTGTACGAGAGGCAAGTGAGGGTGGATGGGAGGATAGAGTTGTGAGCATGACCAAGGCGGCGCTCAGGAGTGATCACCTTGGCCCATTGACTTTCAACTTTCAAGTACGGCGTGTCGATGGCCGTGTCCACAGTATGTTCTCTCAACATTCTCAGAAACAAAAAGGACCGGAGCTAACAAGCGTTTCGCAGACACCAAGTTGCCGGAGGGCCAGCGTTCGCCCGCCGATTTCTCCGCACTCAACCCATATGACCGCAACCGAGTCTATCTGTTGTGCGACTCCACCGCTGGACAGCGGCAAGAAATTGAGAGTGTGACAATTGAGGCTTCGACAGGCAAGGAGAAAAAGGCATATAAGATTCCAGTGACGGCCCTGGAGAAACGAGACTCAACAATCCATAAATTGGCAGCACGGTCTATCCTGTGCGATTTGGAGCACCGACAGAGTCACATCCATCTTGGGGAAAGCAAGCCCGTTCCCGGATCTTGGGAAGAAACCAACGCAGTTCGTAAAGAGGCGGAAAATATTGCCTGCAAGTGGTCATTAGCCTCCAAATGGACAAGCTTCTTGGTTGAAGAGGAGGAGAAAGATAGGCTTGCAGAAGACACCAAAGAAGCAGTTGAAGCAGTTGCTCAGCTCGACAGCGAGCTTTTGCGGCCAAAAGGGGCGCGTGCCCCAACATTGGCTGCTGGAGTCAACTTGTTGGGTCTTTTCAGAAGAGAAAGAAATTCGAGCTCGACCATTAACAACTACAATGCATCCCGAATAATGTTTCGGAACTCAACCTTGCCATCAACAGCGGTTGCGACTAACACCTCATTACAATATGATCAAACCTCTGCTCGTTTCCATTATTCACCTGGCTTGAAAGACATTAGGAATGAGTGGACAGCCCGTTCCGGCCTTCAAAATAGTTCTACCGACAATTCTGGCGTCACGGAAAATACCGCCTATGACTTGGACCTTCTCGGAGCCCGTTCTGCTAGTAGATTCAAAGAACCCCTGCCACGCGCTTTCCCTGGGGTACCTCCACAAGATCCGGTCTTTCACATTCTCCGGGATTCCTCAACCAGTTACTGCCGCAATATTGATCTGGTACAATTCAGTCAAGATTCCTACGTGCCTAAAAGTGGGAGTCCTAAGAAGAAATCTTTGGGTACTTTCCTTGTACAGTCCGCATTCAGGAAAGGAAAATCCCGCCGATTGGATAATGACAGCCATGATGGGGAATATGCCCGTCCGAGTGAGGATGAAGCTGATTTCATCCAAACGCTAGAATCGACAGAATCCCGGTCCGATAGTACATTTCTGCAAAAGCTCAGAGCCTTGAATCCATTGTTGAAGCTCAAAAGATTGGCTTCAATGCGCCGGAAGGTCAAAGGGGTTGCGGATTCTAGCGTCTCTGTGGAAGATCCCACGCCTATAGACTCTTTCAGCCCTCAACAAACTGAACCTACGCTGCTAAATCCATCTCAACAGCCTACAGTTCCTGTGGAAACAGATCAGAATATCGGAGCCCAAAAAGAGTTTATCCGGCAGATCCTCCAGTTTCAGACGGCTACGGGTTACTTTGAGTTTCCAAACAGTTTAACAGGTGCCGAAAAATATTTGGGGGCAGAAATAGTTGCCCAGTTGCAAGAGTTTGGGAAGGCAAAACCGGGGATCACAGACGCTGATGTCATTACAATTGCCATTTGTGTGCTTCTCAAGCGAGATTTTGTTGCCTGTCAGTCGTTGTGGGAGCTCATGTATGACAAGGCAGATATGTTTGTGAAGGGTCGAAAAGGTGAAGAAGATGCTTTGATTTTGTATGACGATATGGAGGTTGCGTTGAAGGGGTTGAAGGTGCCTTTCTGAGAGGTGAGAATTCCTGGGCTTTGGGGGAAGAGTGTCTACTGTGGTCTACCTGGTTTATTTTGTGGTTCAATAAGCGGGATGTGTTTATGTCGAGGTATAAAATCTCCTTTTTATTTGGAATGTTTGGATGAGATATCTTCATTGATATTTTGGGAAATTTTAATGCAACCACAATCTGACAAGCGGTCTCAATAAAATGCTGAATAATTTGCTGTTGGCCAAGATTTCTTTCCTTACTACTTTTTCCCCCCTCATCTTTCACTCATTTTCTTTTCCTCACTTACACAAACCATGGCCAAACCAACCACCCGAAAGCTACGCTCCTCATGCAACTCCTGCGGTTCCGCAAAAGTAAAATGTGACCGACAACAACCCGAATGTCAGCGGTGCAAAACCAACGGTCTGCAATGCATCTATGGGATTTCAAGAAAATTCGGGAGACCACCAAGGAGAAGAACACCAGTCAGAACAACACAAGTCAGAACAACACCTACGAATATCAACACCGAAAATACATCCAACCTCAACTCTAGTCACCAAACTGTCAATACCGAGTTAACGCTATCCAACCCCGTTCAACCCTCCCCGTCACTCGATCTCACTTTTTTGGATCCTCAACTCCTTCAACTGGATCTCTTACCCAGCGATAATATCCCCTTTTTGCAGGAAAATACATTAATTACCTACTCGCCAAACATCACTTACGAACCGATTCATAGTACACATAGTTGTGCACTAGAACCCTACGAAATCCTAGCAAACCTAATCTGTCCCACTTCCGACCTTCATCCCCCTTCTTCCAACGCAGAACCCTTGAAACAAATTAATTTTGATCAAGTTTTGCTCTGCACTAAAAAGGCAATCGACAAACTCATTCCTCTGTTGAAATGTGCTTGTTCTTTTTCTTCTGGACATAGGATTATGGTTATCGGGTCTATTGTTTCTAGGATATTGATGTGGTATAAAATGGCTTTGGATACGTCCTCGGGGACTTTTACGGGGACTTTTGGGGATTACTCGGGTTTTATAGTGAATAATAGTGTTAAGATTACAGTTGGGGGGTTTAGAGTTGAGAATGAGGAGACGCAGAGGAAAATGAGGAGGGAGGTGATGTTGAGTGAGGTTGAGAGGATGGGAAGAGAAGGGGTAATTGAGTGGTTTGAGGGGGTTGGGGCGCATATCACTGGGGGTTGGGTGAGGAAGGAGTATGAGGATTTGGTTAGGGAGTTGAAGGGATGAGTTTTGTTTAGTTTTACTTTATACTGTCGTTTTTGGATATTGAGGGAAATGATGCTTTATATTATTAGATTACGGACTAAAGTTCCCATAGTTGTCTTGTGAAGCCTGGAAAAAGTCGTCCCAATAGAAACAGAAAGGAGATTTTGGGCTTGTCTGGGATGAAGAGCTCGTCGGTTATATAAATTAGATGATTTGTAGGGCGGGTCGGGGAATGTGTCGATGTGATTGTGGTTGTGATCCCTTCGGTAACCGAAAGTTGAGACTGCGAATAAAAAGTTCCCGATGGGACGGAAAACTGCCCGAGAAGGTTTATATAAACAAACCCAAGTTCCCATCTAATTCATCTTGATAATCTCAACTCAATAACTTCCTCATCTCCATCAATCCACCATGGTCAACATAGCAGTAGCAGGCGGTACAGGTGGTAGGTTTCTCCCTCTCCCCATCCCTCTCGTGTTCTCCTTGTCCATAAATACTGAATCCATAATTGGTTCCAGAACTCGCCAGAGAAGTAATCGACGCCATACTCTCCTCACCAAACAAACATTCCATCCTCATCCTAACTCGATCTTTACCTACCTCTAAAACCAACCCTCACAACCTGCCCTTTGAACAAGTCGATTACTCCGACGTGCAAGTCTTGACGCATATTTTCCTCGCCAATAAAATCCATACGGTACTTTCGTTCATTCAAGTCCTCCACGACCCGGAAAACATCTCGCAGAAAAACCTCGTCGAAGCTTGTGTGAAGGCTGGTGTTGGTCGGTTTGCTCCTAGCGAGTATGGGGGGTGTGTTATTTTGTCTTACAACCCCCCTCCCCCCCCCCTTTTTTTTTTTAATCCACCCTTTTTATCCCAATTCATTTCTTTCCATTCATTCATTTTCCCCATCTTGAATCTTGTAACTCATCTTCATTTCTTTTCCTCTTTTTTGACTTCTGTATTACTCCTTTTTTTTCTTTTTTTTTTTTAGCCCCTCTCCCACCATAAGGTATTCTACCATTTACTCCTGTTCTTGGACTCCTTCTCTACTCTATCTGACTCTTGTTTTTATTTTGTTTCATACTATCTTTTCATTACTTTTCTACTCGAATTTTGTTGATACCATCCCTACGGAGGACTAACACCCCCTTTCCCAGGATAACAACCCCTACCTCCGTCCTCCCAGGCTGGCAATCCAAACACCTCTTCTCCACCTACCTCACCACCCTCCCCTCCTCCCAAAACCTACAATCCACACTCTTTCATCCCTCCCTACTAACCAACTACCTCTCCCCTGAATCATCCCCATTCCCCACCTCTCAATCATCATCCCCCCATTCAACTCCCTTCCAATCCCACCACATCACCCCCTTACAAACCCCTTTTCTCAATTGGAAAACTCATTCCGCCCTCCAAATCGCCAACCACGATCCATATATTACCTTCACTACGGCGTACGATCTCGCTCGTGTCGTGGCTTATGCTATCGAGTATGGTGGTGCTTGGCCGGAAGTGGGCGGTATACAAGGCTGTAGACTTCGACTTTCCGAGTTGGTGGAAATAGCTGAGCGTGTTACCGGTTCGTATATTTCGCTTCATTTATAATTACTTTTATTCCTTTCCTAATTCTTTCTTTTCTTTTTCTTTCTTCTCCCTCTCTCTCCCGCTTTGTGTTCTTCATTTTGTTTTTTCTCTCACAAAGTTCCCGTCAAGGGAAACAAAAAAATACAAACCTGGAAATACTACTCGCCCAAAGGCAATATCTTTATATATCTCAAACTATACACACCCCTACCTGCGCCTTTTATATATCATCATCATTCTTAACCCCCTCAAATCTTTCTTTTTTTTACACATTACCCCTTTTCTTTTATACCTATATCTTTATTCATTAACCATCTACCCCCCCCCCCCCCCACACACACACTTCCACTACTTTCCTACCACATTTCTCTTTTTCTATTTCATAACTGACAAAATAAATTTCAAGGCAAAAAATTCCACGTCGAAAAAGTTACACTCGACGACCTAAAGCAAGGGAAATGGACACCAACCTGGCAACCTGGACTCTCCCACCCTATTGTTTCTTCCTCCCAACAAGACCCCGAGACGATACAAACAATACTCAAACAAGTAATGATAGGAATTTTATTGACGAGCATAGAAGGAGGTTGGGACGTTTCCGATAAATGGAACCAAATTATCGAGAAAGAAAACAAAAATTTCAAGTTTACTGGCGTTGAAGAGTTTTTGAGGGGTGTGTTGTTGACGGAGAGCTCACAAGTCTAACAAATGTTGTTGTTACGTTTCGCTTCCCTCATTACTTTATTCCTAACTTCTTGGATATCATAACAATAAAACAAAAGAGAAAAAAAACCTATTTCCCTATCCTTCAACAAAATACGTTAAACCATTCAAATTATCCCTTCTTAAGCATGAATAGCCTGCTGTACCTCGGGGTACACAGCCACCATACGTTGATAAAGATCATAATGATCACGCATCTATTAAAGAATGTCAGTCTTGGCCTCATGTTTTGAACGCTGTAAGAGAATACATACCATAACCTCAGGATCCCAAGCAGAGGCAACAAAGATTGTGTCAATACCCGAAGAAAGTGGAGTGGTGAAAATGTTGCAAATCTGCAATCCTATGAGAAATGAAAAGGCAACAACCACAGGAGTGAAACCACCTCCCCGGTTGTAAAGGGGATCAGTAAAGACGAGATAGCAATAGGCCAGAAGGGCGCTAGCATAGCCAACAAACATTGCTCCCATTCCGAGGACAGGACCAATGAGACACTCGTTGACCAAAGCATCAATACCACGATCCTTGATCATCCTAGAATAAACATGTCAGCATATTATAACAATAAGGATATCAAAAATACTCACTTCCATGTATCCTTGGCGGCAGGAATGTATGCCTTTCCATACAACGCAATATGAGCAAACGCATATCTGTTCAAGAACTGAACAGCCCAGTCAAGAAGTCCAATCAAGCAACCAACAATGCAAAACAAAATGGTGCTGACAATATCACCCTGAGCAGCTGCATTAGACTGAGCGACCGAACACAACTGTCTTAAAAAGTTGATAATGGCCACCACAAGACTGCCAAGACTGATGCTTCCAAAGCTGTAAGTAAGGCATCGTTTGAGAGCGCCACGGGTGACCTTGGTCGGGAAGTTCTTCGACTGAAAGTACCACGATCCGTAGACACCCGCAATAGTCGTGTGGATGGTATTCTTGAGCCACTCAGAAATCCAATAGGCAGCAAAAGTGATAAACGCAATCAAGCCAATAACCTTTCCGGTGCCGCAACCGCCAACACCCTTCTGGCAAGCGGGGTTGTTAGGACTCGGCTCGTACTTGATGTAAACGCTGACGAGAGTAACCGAATACCAGGCAGCGAAAATAGTTCCAATCACTCCGCCGATAGCGCTAACGAGGTAGACGTGGCCGTGCTTCTTGGCAACGTCAATGGCGGTCTGAAGCATCAAAACGCTGAAAGGAATTCGAGACCTCCAGCTCCAGAAGCAAATAGCCTGGAAAATGGTAAAGAGTAAAAAGACAATACCACCAGAGTAGTACTTTCTCGAGAGCATATAAAGAGCGGTCGCCAACCCAAGAACAATGTTGAGAATACCCGTAATCCAGATGAACTGTTTGGTAAACTTGCGAGCTGCCCACATGTAGCTGTAGCTGAGGACGATAGAAGCAATGAGGACCCAAGCAAACAACCAGATGGTGTGTGTTGTCAAACCAAACGTGTTGGTTTGGCCCTTGATACCGCCCGAGTTGACATTTTTCGTAAACGACAAGCCCTGGATTGAGAATACAGAAACCACGACGAATCCGGCACAGGTGGCCAGGAAGAGGATTCCTGCCCAAAGATCATTCCATTTTGGCTTTGCAATAGCAAAGACCTCATCGTACGATGGCGGGGGACCGAGTTTGGGGTCTACACCGTTGTTGGGAGGATAAGACGGAGGAGGATATCCACTGCCATTGTTCGGGACGGGAGTGTAACCGCTGTGGTATTCGTTCATCGGGGGAGGAGGCGGTTGGTTGTAATATCCCTGAGGCTGCATTTGATACGAATTGGGTGGTTGTTGTGGTTGATTTTGATTATAATAGTTGGCGGCCTCGCCCTGGCTGTAACTCGCCATGGTGAAAGTCGGGTTTGGTGTTTGCTCCAATCAAGCTCGAAGAAACTGGAATTTGATGTTAATGGATTTTATTCCATCTCACTTTAGAAGAAACAAGGGATCGAAACCTGAAGATAAGACGGGAAACGGGCCCCTAAAAAAATTGAAGATTGTCGCACAGTAATATCTTTTGTACCTGGGGAAAAAAAGTTGTGTTTCTCTCTGCGGAACCTTTGTCGAACCTTGTGCACCTGTGATGGATGACGTCGATCCATAAATGTTGATTGGCGTGCGGAGACAGGCGGACCTGCCAAGGCGATCGTCGATCGGTAAACCGTGCTCCAACCTCTTCAAATCTTAAAAGGTACTTTTGCACTTTTGGGATTTAACTCTTGACATCAAAACTCTACTCCGTAATCTTTCATCATCTTTTATCAACATTTTCCCTCACTTTAAAACGAAAACTCTTCATCACGACATCGAATGTTCCATCCAATCATTTTAATCTCTTTCATTTTCTTTCAGGTTTGCTGAAACACAGAGTGCGAGTCCAAGAAAATAAATGTCACAAGCACACCATGTTGCCAAGATCGATAGCGCCCTGATCCCAGCCTCCAAGACGGAATTCGGCATTGGTTGACAGCCTCTTGGTTGCCCTGTCATGTGAAGTAGTGTTTACTTGCCCCTGAAAAAATGAAGGTGTCATGAATCAAATTTTGATGTATGATCGCGAGCTTGTGGGAATCCTGAATTGAAGATGGAAAAAGTGGCGAAGCATCCCAAAAAAAAATAAAAAATTCTGTGCACCTCATCTCAAGTAACACAGCTCATACATTATTATTGACAACCACGATTCTCTCACATCCAATTTCCATTCCCAGATATCACAATGCCGTATATGAGCCTCCCTAATCCGATACTTTACTCCTACCAGCGAGACCCAATAGCTGCAATTACATGAAATCTACAACATGGAATTCCCTTCAACCAGCCCAGTCCAGATGGGCTTGTGGCACCAGGACTTTATAACTATAAGAAACCAAAATCCAAGTCAAAATATGAATTCATTACATCCTCCTTGTACTCTACAAACCTGCCACCAAATACAAGTACTCGCAGCAAACCAACACCAACACCCCAACTAAATCTGAGAAAAAAGACTAGAGAAAGTAAGCAAGGCAGCAACTCACAAGACTTTTTACTAAATCGATCAAAATTAACATAACTTACTCTATCAAAACAGTGACTCACCACACCCTCAACGACCTCACTTCCCCTCCTCCGTCTCTCTCTCGAGACCTCCTCCACCTCCCAAAAAACGACTGTCCACCATGTCAATATCCACGTAAAGGCTGTTTATGCAAGAGTTCAATCTTGGTAGAGCAAACATTTAATTGGTGTTGATGGGAACTGGATGTATTGCATCCGCTTAGGTAAGGTTTACTTTAATCGTCGGGAACACAGAGAAAACGACTATCTACGTGTAACAAAATGGTTTTGAAATGCTGGATAATCAAAAGCATAAACATTGATAAATAGATAAAGGCCTTTATCTTATTTATTACTCAAATAAATACTTCAATCATTTTTACTGCAACTAAAATCTAATCAAAATCCATCATATCATTCTCATACCAATCAAGTTTTATGCCAAAAAAAAAAAAAAGAAAAAAAAAAAAAAAGAAAAAAAAAAAAGAAGGGCGGGGCGGGGCCGGGGCCGGGGAAGAGAAAAACAAATTCATCAAGCAAAAAATGACAAAAGCTAACCGGGCAGCTCCCCTCCGCCCCCCCTTCTGAGCTCTCCCGTTCGGAGAGTTTTACTCAGTGGGACAACCGAAAGAGAAGGGGCAAAAGAAAGGGAAAAAGGGACGATTCAAATCACCTATGACCTCTCTGCCAGAGAGAGAGCATTCGCCCACGGCGAGACTCGAACTCGCAACATTCAGATTTCACTTTTTGCCGTAAAAGTCTGACGCGCTAACCATTGCGCCACGCGGGCTTCTTCATTTGTTATGATATCTCATACCATTATCTCAACCTATTTACTCCTTCTCAGTGCACTATCGAGGGAAACTGGAGAAAACCCCCCACGCCCCCAGAACCACTTGACCATCCTACCATCATTTTGGGGTTCTGGGGGCTTACGAAAAGGTAGTCACTGGACCTATCCTATACAGGGCGGTTCTCTCCACCAAGGAAACGATAAAAAAAAGGGCCAAAAGCTTATCCGTCTACCATCCCTTTCACGGTGACACAGGCTATGAAAGTCCAAGTCGAAAGCCACCCATGCCACACGAGGACGGCCGATTCTTACAATTACCCAGCAAAGAAGCATCGCACACAACCACAATTTAACCAAGAATACTGTATTCCATTCATTCATACTTTTATCAAGCCTTTTACACCATCACAGCATACTCCTACTGAAAATAATCGCACCTTATTTGGATCCAGTCTTGCCGGTAGGAATGCAAAACAGTACGAGCTTCTTCTCCTCATCCTCCTTCCAGTCACCAAGTCCCTTATCCACGCGGTAGTATCCGCGTCTCTCAAGCTGAATAATATCATCCTTCTTGAGCTCAGCAGTGGCCCCGTCAGTCCAGGCATACTCAACCGTCGACGTCGTGGGGTTCAAGCAATCCTCGAGAACATCATCCTCACCGAGGACGTCCTTGGTGATGAGGTAGTCGAAATCCCAGAGCTCGGCAGGCACAAGATCCTGGCCCTTGGAAGCCAACCAAGTAACCTTCTTCTCGGTCTTCTTGACGTCACCTGCGAGATTGAGCTCGACGGTGATGGTAGGGATAGGATCAGCCTGGTCAATCTTGCGAACGAAAGCATTGCCCCAAGCCATGAGGGTGATTTCCTCTCCCTCCTTGAAGCTCTTTGCGTCGACCTGGTCAAGAAGGAGCTCGTTGGAAAAGGCAACCTTCTTGGTGCCGACCTCCTTGTTCTTGGGGTGCTTGGGCTTATCGGCAGTGAAAGGCTCAGCTGGAGCGTCGGCGCCTGTGACAATAACCTTCACGACATCCTTCTTGATGATGGCGGTATGACGAGGGCTGATAGGGTCGATGAATTTCTTGTTTGTGGCCCAGAAATTTGTCCAGTCCATGGTCTGAGGACGATATTAGCACTAGAATTGGCAACTACCACAAATAAGGAGAGAACCTACGGTGACGTTTCTGGAAGGGCCCTGCTTGATAATGAATTCACGGAGGGCTGGAATAGTCATGCCTCTTCTTCTGACACCGCGGACGGTCGGCATTCTGGGATCATCCCAACCCCAAACCTTTCCAGTATCAACAAGCTTGGCAAGCTTGCGCTTGGAGAGGAAAGTTCGGATAAAGTTCATGCGGGCAAAGTCCCACATATGGACTTGCCTGAGCTCTGTTTACAGTTAGCCATCTATTTTACAACTTATTTGCACCCGTCTAAATATTTGAAATCGAAAGGTGATAAATTATACATACTGAGAGTATCCAAAAACCACTGGTAAAGAGGGTTGCGGTCGGTGTACTCGGTAGATCTGAGAGCGTGGGTTACACCCTCCTTGCTGTCGACAAGCGGGGCAGCAAGGTCGTACAGAGGGTAAACCTTCCACTTTGTGCCGGTACGGTGATGGGGGGTGTCGATGTTGCAACGGTAGATAACTGGATCTCTCATGGCCTTGTTCGGGTTGTCAACGCTGACCTTGGCGCGGATGCACCACTTGACACCCTCCTCGGAGCCCTTCTTCATCTCCTCAAAAATGCGAAGAGTCTCCTCCGCCGGGAGATCACGGCGCTTGGAGGCAATTCCCTTCCAACGTTGATCTCTCATCTCCTCCTGCTCGGTGTCGTCGGCGTATGCGTGGCCCTCCTTGATAAGGCGGATGCACATATCGTGCAAGTAGTCGAAGTAGTCCGAGGTGTAGGTCAGGGTGTCGGGCTTGATGCCCATAAGCGCCAAATCCTCAATGATGGCATCCTGGAATTCCTCCTTTTCCTTGGAGGGGTTGGTGTCGTCGAGACGCAGGCGCAGCTGACCCTTGTACTCACGGGCAAAGTAATCGGACAGCAAAGCGGCCTTGGCGTGTCCGATGTGAAGGTATCCGGAGGGCTCGGGCAAGAATCTGGTTACCACACCCTTCTCGGTATCTTGAAGAGCGAGGGCATAGCTTGCGCCGGCCTTGCTGGCGGCGGCGACCTTGGCTTTTGCGGCAGCATCGAGAGCCTTGATCTCGGCCTGGATTTCGGGGTGGTTCTCCTCAATGAAGATGAACCAACGAGTAAGGTTGACAAGGCTGCCCTTTCTGATGAATGCAACCGCGGCTCTGTTGCCTCGAAGTGCCTGCCACACCTTGGTATCCAATTCGCCGAGAGTGTAGCCTTCAAGATAGGTCCTCAAGATCAGGTGCTTGTCGAGAAATTGAAGGCGAGGCTCGATTGATCGGAAATCGGCCGTGAGGAGAGCCTCAATAGGGTGAAGATCGGTAAGCTTCATAGTGAAACGGCCGAATATAGGAGAGAAAGGTGGTGGAATTCGAGGTTTGAAAATCGACGGAAACAATGCAAGTGGGCGGGTGGCATAGAGTCGTGACTAGCTTTTTGGAGGGGCTCCTCGTGTTATGGCGGGGTATTCCTCCCGTTCTGCCGGGCGGTGAGGAGCTCCCGTCAGCTCCCTGAGACGAGACCAGCCGATCCCTGTCCTGAATTTTCGGGGCAGCTTCTCGCCTAAGTTTCAAGGCACCAAAGCGGGACCCAACTTTTTTCCAATTGAGTATCAGAGCAACAGCAGCGGCAGAGCTGGCTGACGGGCTATAGAATCGCGACGCTGTGTTTGTTGTGTGCGAGGTCGGCTTCACATCACCATGGCTTCCACCACCAGATGTCTTGCCTCATTGGCAAGATTTAGCTTGTCGACACCTGCCAGACCAACGGTGGCATCAACAATACCAAAATTCCTCGTTCCGTCGGTTGCGGCACCTTTTGTTCGACATGCTGGTGCGGGAGGCATGCGCAAGAAGCCTACCAAGAAAAAGAAGACATACAAGACATTCCGTTCATATGATCAGTCAGATGTGGAGCAGTACAGTCTTTGTGATGCTATGCGGTAAGTCTCGTCTGTTGGGCATTTCTGCTGCCAAATTGATTGTATGCTAACCGTACTCCATACAGGTACCTTCGTGCCTATGAAGTCGGAATCCCACCAACAATCGCAAAGTACGAACTCGCCGTGAAGCTCAAAACCAGCAAGAGTGGTCCTGTTGTTCGCAATCGCATCCGACTGCCGTTCCCCGTCAAGACCGACACCCGAATCGGTGTTATCTGCCCAGAAGAGATGGCAGCCGAGGCACAACAATTAGGTGCCGTGGCAGTGGGCGAAGAGAGATTATTTGAGGCAATCCGGGCTGGCAACATCCGCTTCAACAAGCTCATTTGCCACGTAGACAGCCAGGATGCTCTCAAAAAGGCAAATCTCGGAAGAATTCTTGGTCCCAAGGGACTAATGCCCAATACCAAGACAAAGACCATTACAAACGACCTCAAAGCGACGGTACAAGAGTTGATCGGGGCCGACGAGTACAGGGAAAGGAACGGTGTGGTCAGAATGGCAGTCGGGCAGCTCGGTTTCACCCCTGAGATGCTTTCAGACAACGTCAAGTCGTTTATGAGCAGTCTCAAGTACGACATTGCTCAGATTGACGATTCTTACACCAAGGCGCTTGATGAGGTTGTCCTGAGCTCGACCAACGGCCCTGGATTCAGTCTGGACGGGTCCTATGCCCCAACCGACAGCGCCATTACGCCCGAGCACCTTCATTCTACCATGTAACCCATTTTCTTTCTTGTACCATATAGAAATTTATGCCATGTATCATAATTGTACGAAAGCAGAGCGCGTCGAAGATTTGGGTATCTATATTCCAGTCGCAATGCTTTTTGATGATGATAAACAAAATTCAAAGGCTGAGGACCTATTTCTCCTTCAAAACCCTCACAGCATCAGCTTGTGCATCCAGTCTCCTGTATATTGCCAGGAATTTGAGGACTCGTCTTTGGCCTCTCGGACCTGCCTTCCGAGCCTCTCTCAATGCCGTACTTAGATCCAGCAATATTGTGTTCCGGCATCTTGTTATCCTTTCTTCAATCTTTCTGATAAATGGAAGCTCCCTCCCAATGGTATCCGCAAGCCGCTCAACCCGCACATAATCTCCAGCGAGGGCGGCTAGTTTCCCTGGACCACTGCTGACGAACTCTCCATCCGCCTCATCTTCTTCTTCCTCTTCTTCTTCCTCGCTATCGGGAATGTCATCATCCCAGTCATCAACAGCTGCGTTGTTTTTGTTGTTGTTGTTGTTGTTGTTGTTCACATCCTTCTTTGGAATTTGTCCCAAGCTTCCAACTGCAAGCCGCGATTCTAACCCAGACACCCGCTCATCGAGCTCAAGCATTTGCCGTCCAACCTCTACGGCGCTCTTTACATCATGCAATTCCTTATTCAATGTGCCGACCTCTACTCGGCGCTCTCGTACGCGACTCTGGACTTCTCCTACAGCCCTTCTAAACCCAAGCAGCGCGACTCGTACATCTTCTACGCGCTCTTCTCCACCTTTCAGTTCATCTCCAAGATTGAGAAATGCGGTGTAATTGGAATTGACTAGTTCAAGGAGCTCAGCGCTGATGGCAGCGCTGCGATCGCGCAGCTCGGAGCGAAGGTCTTCCAGGGTCTGATGTCGTGAAGCTGGACCGCCGGTGTGCAAGGTTGATAGATAGCCTGCTGGGTCAAAATCCGGTGCAAGAAAGTCGCGGCGGGCGAGGGCTTCAGGGAAAGGAAGAGCTTCGTTGTCGTCGTCGTCGAGACCATCGTGGCTTGTTGAAGATGGCGAGGATGCAAAGTTGAAGCCTGAGTAGGAAGAGTTTGGGCGGGAGGTGGGAGAGGGAATGCCGAGGTGGGCCATTGTATCAAGACACGCCGTTCTTGGAATTCCCAAAACCAAAATATGAGTTTTACTTTTTGTTGGTTTCAATTGTCAAGGTTGAATGTGAATGTTCAATGTCGAATTCCACATGGCTTTTTGGCAATGATGGCACTAAGGGAGTCTTGGCAATTATAGTGGGGTCAGATCAGGGGCAGCTTTTACTTTTGTTTTCCTCCAACTTCACATGTGATAGGTATTGTCCGAGTCGTCCCTACAACTCACCTGAAGATGAATTTTCATAATTGTTTTCTGATTGCCTTGTTTGCTCTCTTGCAAGGCTGAAAACAATAAATTGTGTTTGCGTGGGACGAGAACTTGTCACGTGGGTGCTCGAATTACTTCACTTCCCGACTGTCGAACCCAACCCGACACCCCACAAAGAAATACTCACTTTTGTGTACCAATTCATTTGTCAAAATATGACAACATCCCGTGGTTATAAATACCATTAGTCGGAAATCGACGGATTAACTTCCATCCAGGGATTGCCCAGGCCGAGATCGCACAGATGGATGACTGTCCGGGTGTTATCCTGTTCTAGCGCCAAGTCCCGCTCAAATTTAATCTTATCAGATCATCAGTTGGTCAGCGACTATCTCCATCTTTCACAATCTTTGCCGAATCAGTCCGGGTTTGAAGGAGAGCCCGTGTCGGTCTTCGCTAGGTTCCTCCAAGACCTAGTTTTCCCTACCCTCAACCGCCTCTGTCCGACTTTTCTCATCTCGAAAAATCTTTTTCACCAGCGCACGGCTTCGTAAAGCTTCCAACCAACTTTGACAGGTCACTCATCGTCATCGAAGATTCATCAGCATCGTCATAACACGGTTTATCAACACCTATTGTCTTGACAAGCCATTTGCTACTTCTTACTCGGATGTCTCTGGTTTGAAAGCTTTTTTCTCTCTTTTGGTCTTGGCTACGGCATTGCGGAACATTCCCAAGACATTGGGCAGTGGAAGTCTTGCGCACCTTGAGGCTTCAATTCATCACAGACAAAAGGGGCAGTAGATATCTGCGATATCTTCACTTTAGACGGACCGTCAAATATTCGGCGCTCAACCAATTTCAATACGGACCGCCAACGGAATTCAATTGTTGCCCCGCTTCCGAGGTAGGCCGCCACTTGTTCCGCCCTAACCGGCTACAGCAGCCAATTGCGACATAAAATTACCCGGCATCCTGCACACCATCAGAATGTCAACCATTATTGCTGCAGCTCCGGATCCCAGGCCGGGCGTATCGTCTTTGCGGGCATTGTCGATTAGCACCTCGATCAGTCCAGGGAACGCAGGATCGTCCCCCGCATCACCGTCCCACGTCTCCACTCCCACTTCCTCGTGCTCGTCAGGCAATGCCCCTCCCATCGCCATAAGGCCCATCAACAGAGTAGTCAGTAACGCCACCAACATGGCTTCTCCGCCAGCCACATCCCCGGGTGCGGGCTCACAAACTGGGGGGCCACTCAGCATGACCAGCAAAGAATGGGTTATTCCACCTCGGCCCAAGCCCGGTCGTAAGCCTGCTACTGACACACCTCCGACCAAGCGTAAGGCTCAAAATCGGGCTGCACAGAGGGCATTCCGGGAGAGAAGAGCAGCAAGGGTTGGCGAGCTCGAGGAACAGCTGGAGGAGCAAAAGGAGGAACATGACCGCATCGTCCGGGAAATGCAGGAGCGGATGGACCACATGGAGCATGAGAGACAGTCGTTGCAAACCACGTGTCACTGGCTTGAAGAGCAGCTTGAGAGAGCGAGGCAAGGACGAGAAAGCATGTCGGCCAACTGGGATACTTCTCAGATATCACTGCCGAGTGGCAGTGGGAGCTTGATGCCGACGCCGCTCCACCAACAAACAACGGTCAACATGTCACAAAACGTACGGCCAATACAGCCCGCACCACCAAAAAACATGACGACAAACCCCTCTATGTCCATTCCTGATCCAAGACCCATCGCTCAACCCTTTTCCATCTCGCAGATGTTGTCGCCTCCGGAGCAGACAAGTGAGCCACTGAACCTAACTTGTGGCGGTTGCGAAACAACTGGATCATGTGCATGTGCGGAAGAAGTTCTTCAGGCTCCAGATATTCCTATTGGATGTGGTGGTTGCACTCTGGGTGGAAGATGTGCATGCTTGGAGGAGACAATCAAGACAGCCATCGCCCAATCCGATCTAAAACGACGACGCAATTCTGGCTCACCGTCGCTGCCAGACGAAAAGCGTCAGCGTTCTGATGCGGGGACGTTAAATTTGGAAACAGACTTCACTGCCCTCTTTGCTGCTAAGGACAACAGGATGCCGATGCAGTCTGTGGTCCAAACACCGGTACAGCAGCAACAGCAACAGCCAATATCTATGCAGCCCATGATGTCTCTGGAGTCGAGAGACTGCGGCTTCTGCAAGGACGGTACCTATTGCATTTGCGCTGATATGATGTCAGCCCCTATTCCATCCATTGAGGTTCCCGTCAGCCAACCAGTTGCTCAGCACACCCAAACTCGCACTCCGCCCCCGTCAGACGACGACGTTATCCCCATGCCAATGGAAGTTACAGCAACTGGAGCGATCAAATTGCCTGGTCCACGTCGACCTGCTGCTCAGGCAAAGCCTGCGCCCGCAAGAACAGGCGGTGGATGCGGACCCAACGGGCCGGGTACCTGTGCACAGTGTCTGTCTGATCCTAAATCAGGATTGTTTTGTCGATCTTTGGCAGCCAACTTTGAAAAGAACAATCCGGGCAGCAGTGCGGGAGGTGGATGCTGCGGTGGTGGTGGTCCAGGCGGTTGCTGCAAGACTCAACAGTCTGAGACTACTTCTACAACTACAGATAACAGCAACACGTTGGCGCCAATTCAGTCACCTAACACAGATGGCTTCAAGGTGAGCCTTTCGTGCGCAGAAGCATTCAAGACATTGGCTAGTCATAGACACTTTGAGGAAGCAGCAGATGATATTGGGTCTTGGTTGCCGAAGCTCAGGGCGTTACCTGTTTTGAGGCAAGGGGTAGCGGCTGGATCGTCTATGGCGGCGGGTGTTGGGAAGGGAAGAGCACCGATTGAGGTTGAGGCGGCTAGTATTATGAGTGTGCTCAAGGATTTTGATGTGAGGTTTGGAAGGGGGGAGTAAGAGTCATTTGCTTGTGTTCTTCTGCCAATCATATTCATTTGCATGTGAGTTTTTATTTTTATCTTTGCAAGACATTAAAAACTGGGTGGAGTGTAGTGTAGTGGTATTTTTGTTTGATGCGGCCAATATGCGGCCCAATACAATTTTTTATTTTCTGGTTTATTTATTTTCTCCTCTCTTCATGGTCCCGTTTCCGTGCTTTCCTGTGTCATTTATGATTTGTTATTTGCATTGTTCTTGTTTCCGTTTAGGATACTACGTACTTGCATAATGTATGAGCGGCAAGTGAAAAAAAGGAGACAAAAAAAAGTATCACAATGTAGGTAAGGCGATTGGAGCGGATGATGGATGGATGGATGGATGAATGGGGATGAATGACTCCGCTACCTTCACCGGTTTCTTACTCTGGCTATCTTCCTATTGGTCTAATAAGCGGAATACCGGATGAGGGGAAAATGCTTCTTTTCTGTAATAAGAAGTATCAGTATGTTAGAGTCAACGTGGGGGAAATGGAGAATGTGATGTGATATTTCGAGCGTTTGTGGGTAAAGACAATCCTATAGGGAGAAACTGTAAAAAGAAATGGGGAATGTGATAAAATGCAAGTTGGTGTACATGGTAAGGTATCATTGCATTGCATCTTTCCTAAAAAGTCCCAAGGTCCCAACAGTTTGATGAGAGGGGGGGATATTTTGAAAAGTGCATTGGTCATCTTGCTTCTCGACGTTTCTCTCTCCCTTCTCTCAAAACAAGATGTCATGCATGTCGGTCGGTCAGTCGGTATATGTGTGTAAGTGTAGTATGTGTATCTCTATTATTGGGTTAAATCTGAAACATTTCCTTGTTTCCTTGATTCCTTGTTTCCGGGACGGTGGTAATGTCCAACACATACTAAACCGTTATGCCTGCCTGACGGCGACGACGAGAACGACGACGAGAACGACGACGAGAACGACGATGTATGTGTGTATGCCCTTTTGTGTTACTTACATTTATAGACATCACCACCCGTGACCATATGTGTCACCTGAATATACGAAGTAAAAGCAGACGCCCGAAGTGATTTGATATAAACAAGGCAAACCACACAGCTCAGGTCTCAATAATATGTCGATCCCTTCGACCACGCGTTGAACATGTTTCCAAGTTGTGTAACCACCTGCCCAAAAGATTTGATATAAGGAGTAAACAACTCAGGTCCAGTATGTTGATCCCCGCTGAACATGTTTTTCAAAGCTGTGTAACCACATGCCCGAGGGATAGGTAAAGGAGCCTCTGTGTTCCCCCATGTATGTAAACAGAACACATCATCAACCCATCGTCATCATCATCTGTGAAACCTTGACACAGAGACACGTTAAAGATTCAACTCACATGACGCGAAAAAAGGCAACACAAACAAAATACGGTCTTTTTGGACGGTTGGGGAAAAAAAGGTGTCCAAATGTGATGTATGTGTTGGCCTTGTGTGTTCATGATAACGTTACTATTCAGTAATACATCAACTTATATCTTTTCTCGTGGTTTTGTTTGTAAGACGAGACATGACTACCTACCTACATACATAAAATGTATGTCCATGTCAGTGGTAACACCAAAAAGGCAAAAAATAATTTTGTTCGAGTACAACAAAATGATCTCGTGCCCTCGGGTATTTTTGTGCTCCAAATATTTTTTTTTTTTTCACACACACTCTTCTTGTCTTGTATCACGGTGGTACTAGGGACGTGGTTGGTGAAGTACATGTGTACTTGTACTTGGAAAGATTCGGCCGGACCGAACGACCGGGATCATGACCAGAAATGGTAGGAAGTACGGGTTAACGTTAGTAGGTACACATGTACCTGTGTCATGTATGTACTTGTAGAAAAGCCTGTTGATTCGAGGATACCGTATCATGAATTTTGAGCCGTCGGAGCTCTGAGTGAAAGACCTGCGAGGAATCAGAAAAAATTGCCGAAAACGCCATTTAGCAAATAGTTCGGAAGCCGACATGGCCAATGGCGAGTTGCATGAGGTGCTTCAATTATTCGACCACTTAAAGGTTGTCGTTAGATATAGGGATGTAATATCGAAGGCTTACTGCATAAAAGGAATGCTAGATCGAGGTTTGACAGGGGTCCCAAGAAATGTACACTAGTACTTTGCAGTACACCCTCTTGTTTTTTTTCTTGTTGGGAAACGGGAGGCTTGCGTGCCGATATGGATCGATCTGATCTGCGTTTTTACAGACGGGTATCTGAGGTCGGCTTTCTCCTGACCTCCTGACCTCCTTGACCACCTCATACCTCACCACCTCACCTCATGTCTCCGGTTTAGGGGTTCGCATTCCGTGATTCACTAAAAATTACCAGCCTCGCGAAATAAAAGATGGTTGCCCCTGGAAATGGTGGGAAACATGAATGAGCAAGAGAAGAGGCGAGGTATCGGTGGCGGGCCATGATTGGTGGTGACGAGCTGAGTTGGCAAGACGGCAGACCAGGCGATGCTGGGCATTCGCGATGCAGGCAGGTTCCGTCCCGGTGGTCTTTGGGTCGTGGAGGGCAGAGATTGGACAACGTTGCTGCACCTGGCGCCCAAAACTGGGGCCTGGGCAAGAAAAAAAGGCGGGGGCGAAATGCAAGGCCAACGCAGCGGGCTGTGGTATACTTGTCTGCAGGGCGCCTCGAGCGTGTGAGGGACAAAAAAGGAAAAAATTGAGTCAGTTGTGAGTCGATTAAGAGGAGTTGGTTATATCCGGTGATGCTGTTTGAGCATGTTCATTCGTCCATCCATGGATGTGTTGCAGCCCCAGCGTGTGTTTCGGAGAAACTTGAAAGTCAGAATTACAACGGAATGCAGGAGAGTGAAAATAGAGGGACAAGGAGAGGGCTCCTTGTGAGTCAACGGAACGATGTGGGTTCAAGTTTAATGCTTGGTGCTGTACCCCAGAATGATTGATCTCCAGAGTAGAAGCTATTTAGAAGCCAAAAATGACGTTGGCTATTTCATGACGCACAGCAGAAAACGAAGCTGAAGCAGCTTTAAAGCAAGGGGCAGCGGCGTTGGATACCGAGCGATGCGGGTGATTGGAGACACAAGAAGACGGGAGCGGTTGAGGTACCTTGATGTAGTATCGTGTCAGGCTCAAGTCGGGCTATGGATGCAAAGTTGCAAAACTAGAAAAAACGAAACACAAGGAAAAAAAGACATGTTGTGCGAGGGTCCAGCGAATGCGGTGCGTGGTTCGTCAGAAGCCAGCTCACAGCTCTTTTGGAGGTTGTACGGTGTACGAAGTACGGGAGCAAGGTTCGAGCGGTGTCCTGCGGTGCGCTGTTACGCTGGGATTTGGGAAGGCCGCAGGGATCCTCTGGGATTGACTTTTGGTGTTCTCCCAGTGGGTGGCTTGTCCCGGGCCGTCGTTGTCGATGAGCGAAACCCAATTGGGCTTAGCCGGGGCAGTCGGCCTCTTTTACCCCACGCTGATGAGAGTGTGAGAGGCAGCAACAGCATGCTGGTAGGAGGGAAATCACCCTCGACGACAGAGAGCAACTCCCGCGACCATAACACGCAGACGCAGTAGAGTATCCGTACCTGTTTGGTCTCCATAATTAAACCCCGACACTTCCATTTTGCGCTGTCCCGGTCCCTGTCCGTCTTCCCGTACCTACCTTACCTTGCTGTAAGCCGCCGTCTGATCCCTGGAACCATGTCCCCGCAGCACCAGCTCTGTTGTCTCTGAGGAAGACAAACTACACTTTTGATCGCAACTCCATATCTATATCCATCCGTTGTTGTTGTTGTTGTTGTTGTTGTTGTATCTATCTATTCTGCTCAACTCCTTCCGGTTCAGGAGATTATTGCGCTACCACGACGACCACCATTGGGGCAGCTTGTGTTGCTCTCTGCTTCCCGCCTTCCCCTCTTCCGTCCTCCTCCTGCTCCAAGCTCTCAGCCAGAGCGAAGCGGTCTCTTCCCCTAGCTATCAGCTCGCCCGCTGGTAGCACATGGGCGATCGCAATCGTCAGCTTGACGACCCTCATGGGCACATTATGATATCCATGCAGCGGTCTCTGTCGTCCCCCGTCGCAGCTCACTCGACACCCCGTATGTTGGAATGATGGGACCGGTTGCTCAGGGTGAAGGAGGAGGAACAATTGCTGACCTTTGTCTTGTTATGAACACAGCTCGTTCTGGTACGCCGGGTTCGAGATCACCAACACCGGCTCCCTCTGACAATCATGTCGAAATCGCCCATTCGCGACGTCCAAGGTCCAGAAGCCCTTCCCGCGCGACCAAAGACACCATGACCTCTCTTCGCCGAGGCGAGGACCTCCCGAGGCACTCCTCGACGTCCATCCAACAGGTCACGACGACCATTCCAACGCGCAGCAAGCCCATCATTGACCAGGCACCTGCTGCTTCCCCTGCGCCGGGCCCCAAGGACTCATCCGACAGTCTCGAAGCCGCCGAACCCGAGGAAAAGCATCCCAAGAAAAAGTTCCTCCGTCCATTGCTAACGGATACCTCTCTCTACACCAACAACACACCCTACTATGCACCAGAGGAGAACAGAACAACGTTGGAGGAGCTCGCTCACTTGGTGCGCCTGTGCAAGTATCAGGAGCGCAAGCGCGCAAATACTCGGATCCGTCTCCAGAGGAGTCTTATATCTACTGCTCTGTCTGCCAGACTAATGCGATGTGGTGAGATCGCTCATCGTAACCTTGTTGACAGTTTTCGCGGAGACGACAAGAAGGCCTTCGCCGCCTTGTTCAACGCAGTTATCGATGTACGGAAAAGCTGCGACGAGACCCGTCGCTATGCGCTATTGGAGCCAGAGATGGAACTCGTTCAGTCTCCCGGTCTTATCTCACCCGAGAGCACAAAAACGCCCACCGGGTCTGTGACCGGGACCAGCAACTCCCCTCGAGCTGCCACCCCTTTCTTGAGTGAGCTTTCTGCATCAGCGAGGGACACGTTTCTTGGCTTTCTCAACCAGATTAGGACAAATCCGGATTACTTGGCCACTCGGATCTCGTCCCTAAAGTCTTCGGAACTCGCAGCACTTACCAGTTTCCACCAGAATTTGGAGCCTATCGAATCTGTTCTTCCCTACCACAGTCGTTCCACACAGCGTGTGGCTTCAGGGGGTTCTACTACCCTGCCCGGTTCCACTGGATCTGGAGGCCCAGGAAAAGAGCGCACCGCCATCGAGCGGTTGCTCTCTTTCCAGAGGCACGACCCCATTTCGTCATTGATTTACACCTGTTTCGCCAATGCGGGCCCTGACAGCGCCGAAGACAAGCGCAGGACCGCTACCTGGGCCACCACATGTGCACGTCTCATCTCGACGCCAGCGACAGGCGGCGAACAAACCATTATCTCCGTCATCAATGTTTGGGTCTCTATGCGTGACTGGGCTGGCAAGTCCAATATGGAATGGTATTTGATGAAAATCCTCGAGGACGGCGCCTTTCTCCTTGATCGTGCCGAGGACCAACATGGTACTCGCTTCAACGTCTCTGACTGGTCTTCCAAGGATCAAATCGCAGCCGAGGAGTTCTATGCCAAGGCCATCGAGGAACTTTTCGATGTCATTGACGATGAGGATGCCACCGGCATTCCAGAGGGCCTGATCGAACTAGGCAATGAAATCCTCAAGCGCCTTGATCGAAGGTACGTGGAGAGCACTCGCAAGTGGTTGATTGCCAAGTACCTTTTCACGGGCTGGCTACTTGGAGTTGTCATTCATCCGGAAGCCTACGGCATGATGGCGGATTACCACATCACCGAGTACGGCCGGCAAAAGATTCTGAGGTCAGTGGCGATGAATGCGCAAAAGTTCGTGGTCGACATGTTGTACAGCAAGACACCCGTGTCAACACCACCCAAAGTCAAGAACCACATTGAGAACATCTATAATCGATTCAAGGATCCGCACAAATATCGCAAAAAGCCCCGGTTGCTCCCTGCACGCTCAATCACATCGCTAAGGGAGACGGCCGAGGTCCATCCGTACCTAGTCATGAGCCCAGCAGATCTCGCAACGCTCGTCAATGCTCTCTTCCCAGAGCGAAGGCCACGGTCGGCTCATTCGGGTAGCCTTCGATCTGGCGCTCCTTCTGTGAGCGGTTTTTCTGTCATGTCTCAGCCAATGTCTGCAAGGACAGCACCTAGCAACTTTGACGCCATGTCTGTCATTAGCACCAGTGCAGAATCATCATTCAGCGATGCTACCACCTCTCGTGAGCCCCTGCTGGAGGACGGAAGTCCTCCCCACAACTCGCCGCCTCTTCAAGAACCTGGACTTCAACCACAGGTCAGCAGCAATTACGAAGAAGATGGCTACCGCTTGCGACTAGCTATGCACGAAATGACACAGACCCTTGGTCAGGATGTGGTGTATGGCTCATGTCACCCATGTGCCGAAAGATGGACGGTGCTCTTCATTTCAGCGAATGGAAGCGAGCTCTCCACCACGATGAGTTTTGATCCAGACGATGAGCTGGAGGATGACAACTCATCAGACACCAGCGACACCGAGGGTGATTCAACTGAGGATGATCGCCCGGAACTTGATAAGGACTACCACCAGCTACGTGACTCTATCCTCAAACTCGTCCAGGAGTACGAAATTCCTCAAAACCTAGAGAGCGACGGTGGGACCAAACAGACCTTCAGCAACCGGACGTCTTTGAAGAAGTACCGATCCAAGAACCGTATCATTACCACCATGGGCAGCAGAAATCCTTACCGCCAACGAGCAGCAAGCATCGCCAGTAGTCTTGCAGACAGTCCACCTGATGGTGTCAAGGGTAAAGGATTGGAGGACAGCGATGAATCATCGTCTCCGCTAATTGCCATGTTGACGGCGGCCGTCTCGCAATCTCGAGCCCAGTCTGACTTTGTCTCTGCTCACCTCTACTGGAGGACACTGCAGCAACTCAATGCTCTCGGATCTGACTCGCTTCGGCGTGACGGATTTGCAACGCTGCTAAATATCTTCTCGCGAGGGCCTCGTGATTCGATTCGTCGCTCAGCTGCTGCTATTGAAGAGTACGACGCCTGGCTTGTCTGGCTCAAACAGAGTCAAGAAAGAGCAGAAGGTCAGATAGAGAGCATGATGCGCCGCCTCCGCGCCCTTCGCGACAAGATGTGGTACGTCACCGACGTCCGCAACTCAGCTCCCTACGAAGACTCGCGGAATGTGGCCACTGCCCTCAAGACTATGGGCGTGCCGCGGAGGTGGAACTCTTTCCAGCGCATCAAAAATATGATGCAGCGTGGGCCTGCGTCAAACTACATCTTCAGGACCGAGTCTCAAATCCTTGACTTGTTGGCATCCACAGAAGACCAGGGCGGTCCAAACAAACTCCGTGATGAACAAGCAGAAAAGACAGCCAACTGGTTACAGCAACTTGGAGTGGCAAATTTCTGTCAAGGCGAAGAGCGCATACACCGTTTCAGTTATGAAATCAATAACTGCGTCAGCAAGCTCGTTGGTGATAGTATTATCGACGGGCCAGTCCTATGGTCTAGCGAGCTATATGCGCGAGACCGACGCATTCATGAAACGGCCAAGTCTACCAAAGACCGAGATCGGGATAACCAGTCGGTGTGGGATGATTCTATAAGCGTCATCAGCGATCCTGAGCGCAGATACAGCACTATCAGCCGACCTGCATCACTTTCCAACAGGGACTTGCGAACAACGTCTAGTCAGAACATGAGCCAGCTCTCGTTTGATTCTAGCAGCCGTTTTGGATTTTCACGGGCTAGCACGGCCATGTCAGAGGTGATGGATGGGCCTGAATACTTTGGTGCATCATCCCCGGTCCACCAAATCGACCCCAATGCGACATTCTGGTCCCCTTTTCAACACAGGGCTACCTCTCCGAGTGCGGCATCCAGAGCGCATTCCCCAACGACGAGCCTGACTAATCTCTCGAGCACTTACCACTTACATAGCCATCTCCAGGTCCCTGCTCACACCCAAACCGCAGGGCGACAGGGCACTTCAACAACCTCGTCTAATGACGCTGTTTTGCAGCGCCTTTCCGAGGAGAAGGCCCGCTTCCTTGGCGAACTCAGGCAGACACTTACCAGTCTCTTGCTATCTGACTTAGGAAACCTGGTATTCGCCCGCGGATCAGAAACGGACGCGTGGTTTGAAGGGTTAGGTCAGGAGTGCATTGACCGCCGGGCAGCTCTTCAGAGGCGTGCACGCAAGGAGAAGGTGCAGGAAAAGCGAAAGTCTGCCAGGTCAGACCTGAAGAAACGGTTCCTCGAGAGAAATGGCAGCTTCAGTGATATTCGAGGTTTCGGGAATAGCGATGCCCTCAGCGACAAGGCTCTCTCTGACACCCAGAGTGTCGGTCCAGACGGAACGGGAGGCAGCCTCCGCGGAAGTCAGTACGGCGGCTCCCATCGAGGCAGCGTTCATGGTGGCAATGAAAGCTCTGCTACCAATGACACCATCAACGCTCGGAAACCGAACAAGGAGCCCAAGAAGGAGTCGAAGAAGAAGGAATCTCTGCCTGACTTCCCCTTTACCAAGTCTTATCAGCGACTTCTCAAGATGTTCTGCGTTCATCCAAACCCTTACACCAAGCTCAACGCGCTGTACGAATTGCAGCATCTAATCATTGCCTCTCTCAACTCAGGATCTAGACGCGCTCGTCTAGCGTGGGCAAGGTCTGACCTGGGCTCTGCGTCGTCGACAACAGAAGAACACGGAAGCGGAGCTCGTGCCCAGCCATTGGAGGAAACCATTGACAATGTCAAAGAGAGACGTTCTCAGACAATGATGCAAGCCCCTTCTTTCGGTACTGCCCACGGCCAAGGGGGTCGAACTTCCGGAGGGGGTGGCAACATGGAAACGCGTTCCATTATCTCTGTCTACCCTGCAAACACAGACGCCATCGCAAATGTCCTTCAAACCCTATTCCGCGACGCAGGACTTCGTCCCAAGACACTCTTCCGCGACCTTCAGTTCATCTCGGCGTTTGTTCCCGCGTCTCTTCTTGACAAGACGGAGCGAGGCAAAGCCTTTTGGGATGCTGGGCTAGCTGCTCTAAGTTTGAAGCAGGAGGTTTGCCGAACAATGGTTGAGGTGGCCGACGACATCGTCAAAAACTTTACGCAGTCCCGGAGCGGAGCTGGTATCAACAATAGGCCAGGTCCAGGAAGTACAGCCTCCGTTTCTGACCATGACCCTCCGGGCCTCTCACCAGCCGCCGGTGTGGACCCCACGGCTTCACCGCCGCCGTCACCTCCTTCACCTCTCCCCTTGTCGACGCATTCGCTTGCAGATGCTGCACGTATGTGGACTATCACTGCGAAAGAAGGAAACCCGACGGCCCAGAGAGAGCTCGGCATCTTTTATCTTTCGAATCCGGAGCTTGTGGATCGTACTACGTTGCCGCTTAGCAAACTCAGTCAAGTTTTTAAGCAGGCTATCTACGAAAAGTATGGAGGCGGCCGTTCTGGAGCGAGCGGTTCGGGTAGATACTCTGGATTCACTCAGGGACGGTCGCAGGGACAAGGTGGAGGCCTAGGCCTCGGTAGTAGTGGCTCTGGCGGAGCAGCCGGAGGGAAGGATGATGGCTCTGGACTCGGAGCTGGAGATGTCCGGAGCGATCCGGCTCTCATGTGTCTTGCTATCCACTGGATGGAAGCTGCTGAGAGGGGAGGTGATGAGCCAGCCAGGCGCTTCATGGCACAAATCCGGAACGAGATGGGTACCGGATATCAGGGTTGATTTGATTTTGCTCGCTTCTTTTTCTTTTTCTTTTTGCGTTTTATTTTTGCTTTTCAACACTTCTTCATTTTAGTCTAGGATTCCCCCGTTTCAGTTGCAGTGCAGCTCCTGTTCTATCTTTCTTTTTTCGCGGTTTGGAGGTCGAGGCATTTGCATATGCGTTCATTGGTCTCTTTTTTCTTTTCTTTTGGGAAGCATTTCATTTGCATATTTCTCAACGAACTCAAATATCAATAGCTACTGTACACGGAAACGTAACACCGTACCAGTTTTATTCATCATCATATACCTTGTCTGATATGGCATGGGGGCATATGGACGGGACGGTTGGTCGGGTCATAGAACATGGGACAGTGTTTTGTGTGCTAGCAAAGCACGGTATGACTTTTACGAATGGATATGCTTGGAAGGGTTGGTATGATGGGTATCCTTTTTTATCTTTTTTCTATCTTGTAATTGACATGTTTTCTTCTCTTTTTCTTTCCTCATTCTACACAGTAAAGAGATACCAAATTATCTTTTCTTATTTCTTCTTATTCATTCATATACCACGATAGCAAGTACATGCATGTCATTTTACAAGGGGTTTGGTTTTTTTGTTGTAATTGGATTCTTATGGACACAGAAATGAAGCATTCTGTGTAAGTTGTATGCATAATTTATCACTATGTATAAATGGAATGAATCACTGCATAACTGTCCCGCTACCCCCCCCCCCCCAAAAAAATAATAATAATAATAATAATAATGGCGGTGTGGAGTGGCAGTAAAATGTCCCGCCTTTTGAGTCATTCCGCTGTGACAGATATCGGCCAGGGTCCGATCGGGTCCGTGCCAAATGCTCCTTGAAAGTCTCCAGAAGGTCGGTTGCGCTTGGGAAGTTTAACGCCTGTCACAACGGTCCTGATCGAGTCAATTCGTCTTTTTGGCCATCTTCCAGAAACATATAACAGCCGAAACAAATCACCATGCCTACCATTGTAGTCGATAAATACCGGCTGTTTGAGGCCCTCGGAGAGCAGTAAGAATAGCTACCCCACCATCGCCATCGCCATGGAAGGATGCTGACTTGTGCGCTCTCGCAAACAGGTTCACCGAGGAGACCTTCCAGCAGCTATGCTTTGACTTTGGTATCGAACTCGACAAGGACACCGAAGATGATGCCTCACGCCCAAAGGATCAAGCTCCCGAGCTTCACATCGAGATCCCCGCAAACCGTTATGACATGCTTTGCTTCGAAGGCATTGCCATACACCTAAACATTTTCCGCGGCAAGCTTGCGACGCCGAACTGGAGACTGGCTGATATCCCAGAGGACAAGATGCAAACGCTCACGATCACAAAAGAGACGGAGCAAGTTCGCCCTTATGCAGCCGGCGCAATCCTCCGCAACATCAAGTTTACCCAGGCTTCGTACGACTCCTTCATCGCCCTCCAAGACAAGCTTCACCAGAATCTGGCAAGACAACGGACATTGGTTGCCATCGGAACCCACGATCTCGACACCATTCAGGGTCCTTTCACCTATGAAGCAGTACCTCCGAAGGACATCAACTTTGTCCCCCTTAACCAAACCCAGCAGATCAACGGCGAGGACCTCATGAGCTTCTACGAGAATGACAGACATCTCGGTCGCTACCTTCATATTCTTCGGGACAAGCCAGTTTACCCAGTTATTTTGGATGCCAACAGAACCATCTGCTCTCTTCCTCCAATCATCAATAGCGAGCGCTCCAAGATTACCCTCGAGACCAAAAATGTTTTCATCGACATGACTGCAACCGATCAGACCAAACTCGACATTGTGTGTAACATCATGGTGGCCATGTTCTCTCAGTACTGCGCAGAGCCCTTCACTATCGAGCCCGTCAAGGTCATCTCGGAACACAACGGCACCACCCGTGTAACGCCAAGCTTGGCGACCAGAACTATGGAGGTCGAGGTCGACTACCTCAACGGCGTCTGCGGTCTCAATGAGAGCCCTGCTTCAATCGCTAAGCTCCTTAGCAAGATGGCATACACTGCTGAGCCTTCACAAGATCCCAAGCTCATCAAGGTCACCGTCCCTCCTACCCGCGCAGACGTTCTCCATCCCTGTGATGTTATGGAGGATGTTGCCATCGCCTACGGCTTCAACTCGCTCCCTCGCTCTTCGCCCAACCGCTCGGTTACCATTGGCAAGGCTTTGCCAATCAACAAGCTCTCAGATATTGTGCGCAACGAATGCGCAATGGCTGGATGGATCGAGGTCATGCCCCTAATTCTCTGCTCTCACGAGGAGAACTTTGAGTGGCTCAACCGCGTAGACGACGGCAAGACCGCTGTGAAGCTCGCCAACCCCAGAACAGTCGAGTACCAGGTTGCGCGGACGAGTCTGCTCCCCGGTCTGCTCAAGACGTTGAGCGAGAACAAGGCCATGAGGCTGCCTTTGCAAATTGTTGAGAACGCAGATGTGGTGCTCAAGGATGAGTCGCTCGAGAGGAGGGCCAGAAACGAGAGACGCTGGGGTGCGGCTCACTATGGCAAGACCAGTGGCTTCGAGGTTGTCCACGGCTTGCTGGATCGTGTCATGACGATGCTGCGCTTCAACTTTGTTGACGAGGAGGGCCAGGATGATGGATACTTCATCAAGGAGATCGATGAGCCTACCTTCTTCAAGGGACGGGCTGCGGCTATATATGTGAGGTTGGATGGAAAGTTGCAGCGGGTTGGCGAGTTGGGTGTCTTGCACCCTACTGTTTTGGAGAAGTTTGACTTGAGGTATGCTATTTGTGATTCTACTTGAGGGTTTTTTTTTTCCGGAGAAGAGATGCTAACTAATCCGCCCAATAGATACCCGGTGAGCACCTTGGAGATTAACCTCGAGGTTTTCCTGTAAATGGGGATTTTTCTTTTTATATGAGGAAGGTATATGGGAAAAGGAAAAAAAGGTTGAAATAAAAATAGAACTTTTTGAACCAACATATTTGCTTGTGATACCCGCTCATTTTTCACCAATGAGGAATTTGCTCGAGTGTAAGCCGGTATACCAACCAGAGGGTCACAATTGGGTTGACAGGTATATTATTGTTACACACTTGATGATCGGACGCGACTTGGGCATTATTAAGGCGGGCGTGGGGGGTTCTGTTTTCAACATTTTCGTGGTTTGTGATTGCTCATGTTCGTGGACGGAATTTGAATGCAAAGTTGAGTGGCGTCTCGAATTTTTGAAAGGTCTTGGTTGAGAGGCGTTTGCCACGATTCTGACATTGGATTGATAAGCTCAGAAAATATGATCACAGCTGATACCTAGGTACCTACCAGGTGGATAGTACGGTCCCATGTTCCTTTTCAGGTCCGTGAGACGGTGTCTGTCAAGGTTCTTGGGAGGTTGAGCGGTCAGAAGATAGGTTGTCAAGACTTATTTGAACCGGCGTGTTCACTGTTTTTACGGATTTGAACTTGGTTGGAAAGATCTTTGGGTTTTTTTTTTCCTGTAGTTTTGGAACTATTGTACGGGTAGTGTGCATTTTTCATGGGAATGTGATGTGAAGTGAGGATGGCATATGGTTTTCAATAGGACCTAACTTGTTAGGAATTCCTATTAGAAAACTTCATGGTCCCGTAGAAAAACTAACCCCCCGTCCAAAAAAACAATCGTGGTGCAAGTTGTGAAATACTTCCTGATTAGGAAATTGGGTGGGGCTCTGCTTGAGCCAATTAGAGTGTGGTCTCCCGAGCGCCTGTGCTTTCCTCTTGCTCCTCATGAACACTTGTAAAACAGGAAGTCATTGCCCACTATATTATAACCCTAACCCTGTCACTTACTGCCCGGCCCACCGGGGCTGAGATCGAGCCCACGAATGCCTTATACCCGTAGTAGGCCTGGGAGGTTATAGAAGGACTAGGAGGGTTAGGGTCTTCCAATTGTACAGGTCCTATTGAAAACCCCTGTCCGAGCGAAGCGAGTCACTCAATGATGTATATGACCTGCATGACCTGCACGGGGATGGGATTGGAAAAGATAGGAAGCTGGAAGCACGGCATGGATAAGGAGTATGGCGTTCAAAAATTTTCCTGTTGGGGAATAGAAGCAAACATGAAGAATGATATGTGATGGTATTTTTATCTCGATTTTGAGACAATCGACAGGCACGGAAATCCATTGGCGCAAAAGGCACTTTAACCCCTGCTCTGAACTCACAGCTTCTGTGGCCGGGGGGCAAGTCAAAGCACCCTGCAACAGCGGTCCGGTCTTGGCCGATAGTCGCTCGTCATTCGCTGCATTTTGATACCGCTCGTCAGGCACGCTCCTGCCAACCTACAGGACGGGATGAGAAAAAAGAACGAAACAGTGTTTGCTCTTTTGCTGAGTGGTTGCGCTTTCCCGCTCAGTTCCACGCTCGGAGCTGCTATTTAAAATCTGCCGACACCTGAATTGAAATCTTAAAATTCTTGAAACCTCCAGGTTTCTCCACGTTCTGCCCTTACACACCAAACTATAACGTTATTCCTAATCTCCTACTTCCTTCCAAAAGTTTCTTTTTTTCCTTTTTCACCTTTTCACTTTTAGATCCCTTTTTCGTTTTTAAATTAATATATCCCCTTCTTCCTCTCTCCTACTTCTTGGTCGCGGAAAAAAGAAACTTGATCCATTCGGTTTTTTCCCCGGCAGCTGCTTTCATCCAGTCCTCAGGCCCTTGACCGTTGCGGTCCTCTCGTCGGTCTCCACATCGCCAGTGTCCCCGTGAACTTGTTCCTGGGTACTTTAAAACGCCTGAATCGCGCTTTCAACGTTTAACTTACATTCTCGACAAACTTGATTCCTTCGAGACCAAGCTTTCTGCGGCAAACAGGTCGATATTCCTCCCTGATTACAGGCACACGAGCCACCTGCACGACAGCACCCGAACACAATAAGCGACGGGTCAAGATGTCAAACGGAACCAGCGGGGCGAAGAATCGTCTTATGGGGGAGATTAAAGCCCTGCGGAAGGAGAAATGGATTCACTTTTCAGTGAGTACTAGAAAAGACGCATCATCTGGCTACAGGTGGAACTAACCAGCTTTTTTTTTGTGTTATGCAGGATCAAGGGGACGATAATGTCAACATTCTTAGATGGCAGTTCGCCCTGATGGTTATCAACAGCGACAGCGTCTTCAACGGCGGCTACTTCAAGGCCGAGATGACTTTTACCGAAGAATACCCCTACCAACCACCAAGCTTCCGCTTCCTAGTCCCATTTACCCACCCCAACATCTACCCAGACGGGCAGCTCTGCATCTCGATTTTACACAAGCCTGGCGAGGATGTCATGTCTGGTGAGCAGGCGAGCGAGCGTTGGAGCCCTCTTCACTGCGCAGAGAGCGTCCTTCGCTCCGTTCTCCTCCTTCTCGACGATCCCGAAATCAATTCGCCCGCAAACGTCGACGCTAGCGTCATGTATCGTGACCGCAGGAACGAGTATAACGAGAAGGCACGGGCTACTGTAGAGAGATCGAAGAAGGACATTCCCGACGGGTTTGAGATGCCACGCAGCTTCGAATCGGCCCCCCCACCCAAGCATGATGATGACGCAGACTTTTGGGCTGAGAGCGAAGAGGAGTTTGACTTTGGCGGCAGCGATACGGGAGAGGATCAAGACATGGACGATGACGAGGATGGCGAAAAAGAGGATCCAGATAGCGACGACGACTGATACGAGCCTCGTCCGTCTTCTTAACGTTCCCTTTCTATCTTCTTATCCATCTCAAAGGGGTGGGTATATCTGGTTTTGGTGTTTACAGGTGTTGTGACGTCTCTTTTCTAAAAACCTGCGGGTTGGTCTTGCTTTGTCTTTTTCCGTTATCTTTTCATTTTCATTTTTATTTTGAAAGCGAACGGCGCATAAAGGGAACAGAGGTCAGATGAAATGGTATATGAGGGTCACTTCAGTACGTTTGATCGTTCGGGACAAGTACCCGGTCGCGGCGACGAAGTATCTTATTATCACATCCATTTTTGTGTTTAATAGACGAAGATAACCTTTTTCTAATCGATTATATCCAAGTGCATACTACTTAGATGACAAGATGCTTAATATGGTTGCTTGCAGGTTGAACACTGTCCGTCTGCCGTACCTTGCCGGGCTGTCATGGCTGCCCGGGCCGGCCTGAAGAGTTCCGCGGGGTAATACAGTGTTTGGTCTGTGCACTCTGCAGTTGCCCAGTTGCTTCCTCCAATGCAACGAAGCTCCCCGCCATGCCCCAGTTATCTACGTTATTGACGATTAATTACCTTAACAACCACCGACTTCTCCAACTGCATGGTACCCAAGTAGACACTCCTTTTCTCTCTCTTTTTATCGTCCATCTTCACTTGCTGGTTTTACCATCGAGAGAATTATCATAAATAGCAAACAGCTCAATTCTTCATTTTCACACCCGATCCCAACCAACAATTCCTCCAATTCAGCAGACCGATTTCAGACGGGCTTGCCCCGCGATCCTACCACCATGACTGACTTTGATTCCCTCGTTGGCCAGTTTATGGATATAACTAGCTTCCGTGAGGATGCAATCGTACGCAAGGCATTGCGAGATAACAATAACAACCTCCCAATGATCATTAATGAGTACTTCAACGGTCCAGACAATGTCGGTTCCCTCTGGTTTTTCTAACTTTCCCGTGTTCCTGCTCTAATTACAATAACCGATAGTTTATACAACGATATGAGTTGAAGTGGGATCACTCAGCATGGAGCACGAACCGGGAAGGCGAGCCCACGAATAGTATGCACCCTCTGCGCCTTTTGGTTCTCTACATTGCTAACCATCTCTATTGAATCAGCACACGTAATACATGCTGACGACACCAACACCAATGAAGTCATTTACGGAACGGAGCCCTCAATTCCTTATGCAGGTCTTGCCCCTTCACGACCACCTTCTCGAACGGACAATAGATCACCGCTCAGCCGGGTGGTTGACCTCCAGGCACCAAATTACAACATGACTGGCGCCCCGATGACCCAACAGGAAGAAGACGATGCTTTGGCCAGGGCTATAGAGATGTCTATGCACGAGAGTCAGGATGGAGGGGGTTTTGCAGATAGTGCATTTCCTGCTCTGCCGCAGGAGTCAGGCGTTACTGGAGGGACGTTTGGTCCGGCGACTAGAGACGAGTCGGCGTACGCCAAGGACCAATGGGCTTTGATACCAACAACGCAATTCCAAACTGGGCCCCCCGATCCAACTCTTAGAGCTAGAAAGCCGGGAGACCCAGTATTTCTTCGAGCCAAAGGTTCAAGCCATCGCCTTGGAGCTTTGCTCATGATTTATCACCAAATTCCCGCCGCTCGAAATGCTCTGCTTCAGACTGCTCGACCTAATATCACGACATACGGAAGGCACAGGACTTGGTGGGATGGTAGCTTGATTGTGCCAGAAGGCAAGGAGTGTCCCACATGGGAAGATGAGGTTTGCCGTTTGATGGCTTTCCTCGATGAGTCGGAACGCAGCTACGGCACCATAGACGCACTTGCGGGTGCGGCGGCGATGATCAACGATGACCCTGAGAAGGATTTTTTTCACCAACTAGCCAAAGAGTTGGAAACCCAGCAAAAACCCGACCATGCTTTCATCTCGGACGTTGAGGTCATTAATCCTGAGAGCAAGTCCATTCACTTATTTGACAGGTTTGGGTTACTAGAGCTATCGTACATGGAGGAAACTCAACCACACAATCTTTATAACATATGGGACCTTGTGTTCTACGCCGACTTGGCACAAACAGCCCAAACCCCCAGTGATGGCCGACTTGCGTGGATAAGTCGGCCATCGGACGTCATTACGTGCCGCATTCAGTACGGAAACAAGCTGCACAGCAAGTTCGAAATTCCTGAAGTCTTTTATCTTGACCGGTACCTCAAGTCTCGCCAAAATGAATTACTCGACATCCAAGAAGACATGATCAAGGCATACTGTGCGTATGAAGACTACAAAAGAAAAGACTACCAAATCTTGAACTGGACCAGTCAAGCGGGCGTTGCGGTCGATCGCAAAAAGTTGCTCGCACAGGCTTTGGAAAAACTGGAGATCAAGGCGCGAAGAATCACCAACGCCGCTTATTGGAAGCAGCACATGGCTGCTCAGGAGCGCGGAGAAGTTGTCCCAGAATATCTCCCTACGCCCCATGAGACCCTCGAACCACACCATGAGGTAAATGAGGGACAGGCAATTCTAGGCGAAGATGAGCAGGCAGCTTTGAATCATCTTCAAGGTCAGATTGATGACCTAAAGTCACAGGTGGATAAAGTTACAAAACACAAGGACGAGGCCAAACAACGAATAGAGGCTTTTGAGAAGCTTTTTGCTAAGCTACGAACCTATCTGACTGAACCAGAATGCGAGAGCGAGAAATGGAGACCACGACATAAATATATCCTCTGTGGTGTTGTCAACAACTCCAATACCGTCTACCTGCGGTCTCTGGGGGAAGAGGGTGACGGTACCGCGCCGGCTGAATATAAGTGGAAGAAAATAAGCTGTCACGTTAATTTCGGCGAATTCAGGCTTGTCAGCGTCAGCCATGAGGATGTAAAGTTTGAGGATGTGCTCAAAGATGCATGCGGCCCTCAACACTCCCCAACTTTGGTGTACGCCACAGAAGAGGCACTTTTGGCAAGTCCTATTCCCCTGGATGAAAAGCAAAAAATGTTTGTCAAGACCGACAATGAATACTTTCAGGAGGAGATAGCAGCAGCTTCGGGCCCCCGGATGGCGGAGCCTGTGTTTGGAGGAGGCGTCGGCGGCGGCTTTCATAGAGCGAGAACGAGCAGTTTGGATTCCTTGGCTACAAACAAGGCTTCGGTTGGATCTGTGGATGGTGGTCACGATTCGATGGATCTTGACGATTTTTCTGGCGGTGGGTCAGAGATGGAGCAAATATCTGGCGTGCCGATGATTACAATATCACCACCGGCGACACCAGCCACTGGTACAGATCCTTCGCCACCTCCTGGCCTTGCCTAGAAAGCACCACATTCCCGAAAAAAGAAAGCACCATGGCCCCGTCGAAAAGTGCGCAAATTCAAGAAGGATGAAATGGTCGAGACAAAAGTGCGCCAATTTGCACGGAGAAATCGGGAGAAATACACATACACAAAGCCTCGGGAGTCAATCGAGAGGGGCGAACTTGCCCGGCTGCATGTGACTAGTGAGGAAAAGGAACATTGGCGGGACCTCCTCTGGTTCAAAAGATGGCAATGGACGGAGCATGCTTTAACGCAGAATGACTAGAGGGAAGTTCTTGATCCTTCGGATGAACCAGATGTGGCTACTGATGACGACGAGACGGAAGAGTGGGAAGATGATGTTTCTTCTGCTGTATCTGACGTTTCTTCTGATGGAACTGAGTTTAGTTTGAAGAGAAAGGTAGCAGTAGCCTTGAAGGCTGTTGAGGCCGAGACGATGAAATACGAGGCTGCAAACAAGGAGACCGAAATCGAGGTCTCGAAGAGACAAAAATTGGTTAATACGCAGCTGCTTCATGGTCCGTCGCGGTTGAGGCAAGAGGTGAATCCAGAGGAGCTTGAGGAAGAGGAGGAGGTTGAGGAGGAGGAGGACTGGGAGAGTGAGGAGTATGTGGAACATGACGAAGAGCCAAAAGATGAGGAAAATACAGATGATATCAAGATAGAAGAACCAGGAATTGAGGTAGGTGGCGCGGATACTGCTGGGGTTCCTAGAAAGTCCCGAATGATGAAACCCGAGGAGGGTGCCAAAAAGAAAAAGAAAATCAAGATTGTTGTTGTAAAGAGACAAAAATTTGCTAATATATAAGCGGATGTTTCTTGGTCCGTCTTCGTCGAGGCGAGTGTTGAATTTTGAGGAGGATGCGGAGTGGGAGACTTAAGATGAGAGTCTGTGGGCATGAAAAAATGAATTCGGTGATGCATCTTTTTTTTCCCTCTTTACACAGAGGCGGATATACCCCGTTTTTTTTGTCTCTTTTTTTGTTTTCGGAGGGAAAGCGAAGGGATGAAAATGGCTTTTTGAGGGCGAAGGGTTGGTTTGGGTTTCCGTGGTTCGTGTTGATTGGTTTTTGAGATGTAGAAAGTAAATTTTCTATCTAAGCGGAATGAAAATAATTTTTTTTTTCCAAAAAAACAAGAGAGCGTCAATTCATATTATGATTGGTGACCTCCTATACCATAACCCCTATGAAGTTGATCTTGACCGACGTTTTGATGAAAAGGCTTTGCTTCTTTATTTATCAATATACCTTTTTAATAATTAAAAATGCTTTTTTAGTTATAAATTAAGCCCATTTAAAAATAAATGGGCGTTTTTTTATTTGAAAAGGGGCATTGTATTTTAACCAAACGCATTTCATTTCAAAAAGGCAAGTTTATAATCAGGCATAAGTATGGTTTTGGGTGGCAGTACCGATAAGATCCTTTTCTTCAAAGTACCCATAGTGCGAGAGGTCGTCGATCATAGTGTGAATTGACGCTCTCTATATATTACTCAAATCCTACTATCCAATCCACTTCCTTCCCAATTAACACAGACCCTTTCCAATTCAGCATCATGACCACCATTTGTGTATACTCCTGTGAGGTCTGATCGATTTGTTCCTTCCAAAATCGTCATACCGAAACCATCGTGTAGATGCCATGCTATGTGACAATGTAGTAACCATGAGCCGGGGTTATCTGTTGAAAAAGCTAAGAGTAACCAGCCTGTTTGAGGAAGGTTGATTGTATCCCTTCGAGGGGGGTTGGCGGTATTATAAGGGGTTATTCCGGGTAAGAAAGTGCCGGTTCCTCGGCCGAGGATGTAAATGTCGTGTCCGTGGAGATGGATTGGATGGGGTAAGGGGAGGGTTGAGGATATGAGGATGTAGATGAATGATGAGGGGGGGAGGGATAGGGGGGTTAAGTCTAGGGGAACGAATTCAGAGGGAATTTCTGTGGGTGGGGAAGAAGAGAGGAGGAGTCGAGGGATTGGATTGGATTTTAAAGGGGAGTAGTTGTGTGGTGTGGAGGAAGAGGAATGATTAGAAGTTATTTGCCATTTCATTGCGTAGGAGGAGCTTGAGGCGGGGAGGAGATCGGCTTGGGTAGAGGAGGTTAATGCTGAGGGAGGGACGGAATGGGAATGGTAGGGTACGAGGGAAGATAAAGGTTGGTCGGTGCAGCTGTTGTCTAGAAAGAGAGGAGGGAGGGAAGATGGGAGGGATCCTGGGGGGGAATTTGGATAGCGAACTATAGCGCGGATGTTTGGGACGTTTAGAGTGATTGAGAGACAGGAAAGGATTGGTTCTACTCGGGCCCAGTAGGAGGTGTTTGAGGGTTGGTTCGCGGTGATTATTACATCGTAGCGTTGGCCTACGGCTATTAGGAGAGAGGTTGTGGTGAAGGGAACTATGGGGATGAAATCGGCTGATACTACGAGGAGGGAATGGTTGTCGATTGAGAAGCGAAAGGTTACTTCTGTGCCGGTGTTTATGAGACGGAGGAGATGTTTTTTGTTTGGAGTAAAAGTGATTTCGTGGCGGGAGCCGTTGGTTCCCGCTAGGTTTGTGTTTTTACCGTTTATGAGGCCGGAGATTGGGACTGGGGGAATACCGAGGATACGGGTTTGAGGGGATTGGGAAAGTTCAAAGACTGATTCTCGGTAGTAGTCTTGGATGTTGAGGGGACCAAGGTCGATGTCGTAGTTGGATGTTTTGGGACCGTGGATTATGATGGGACCGAGGATTCCTTGGGAGTATTGAAGGGAGTAGTGGGAGTGATACCAGGAGGTGCCGTGTTGGGTTGCTTTGAATTTGTAAGTGAAGCAGTCGCCGGGGGAGATTGGACATTCGGTTTGGGAGGCGGCTCCGTCTGCGAAATTGGAGAGGTATTGACGGACGCCGTGGAAGTGAATGCCTGTACCGTTGACGTCGAGGTTGTTGCAGACTGTTACTTGGATGTTGTCTCCCCAGTTGGCTTCGATTGGGGGCCCGGGGTATTGGTTGTTGATTGTCATCATTTGTTTGGAGATTCCGTCGGGGGAGAGGGTTGTGTAGCCGATATTGAAGTTGAACTGGGGTTGTCAGTATATCTTTAGGGCTGTTTATGTTGGGGGTAGAGGAGGACTTACAGTACGAGTGACACCGGTGTCTGGCCAGGTATAGTGAGGATCATCGTCGATGCTGAAATCTCCCCAGCATCCCCTGGATGTTGGTGTATTTTCACAAGGGGCTCTTTTGGTTGGTCCCCGAGCAGGGGCGGCGGCAGTCAAGGTCACTCCAGTTAGGAGGACTACAATAGATTTAGAAAACAACATCCTCACTATTGTCTGGATCAACTGTTTGGGAGTGAAGAACATTGACATTTCATGAGACCTCGACCCCGATTATATACCTTTCTATTGTCATCTTTGCCCCTTTCTTTTCCTCTCGTCGTTCTCCTCCTCCTTCTCTCCTACCCTCGTCGTCATCCACTAACATGCCCCTAACTTACCTCCTTTCTCCTGCAGCCTCACCTTCCATCCGTTATCTCATGACCATCCCGCCGTCGATATGATGCCACCTACGGGTACATTTCGAGCCCGGCATGCAACCCCCTCGGTCTTGAACCCGTACAGACAAGCCAAGTCTTCCATTCCAGGATTTTACTTCACGATAGACCGATATCGCCGACGACACCAGGCTTGTCCCGGAGTAAGTGGTCCAGACTATTGAAGTGGCAGGCTGACAGCTACCACATTGGCATGAAGATCTGCGCCTTATCGAGACGAGATTCTGCAGCCTCCCGTCTTCGCGACGCCCGTCTATGCCCGATCACATCATTGTGCTTCCTTTCTATATCTCTAAAAGGAAAGTAGGCTCTGTCAACCGTGGTTCGCAGCTGAAAAAGGAGGGTAAGACGACCCAATGAAAAGAAGGTGGTACGATATTCGAATGCCGTGAATGTTACTCAGAACCTGGTTTTTGGGTCTTTAGTCGGTCCAACATGGCTACACTGCATTTGCCTCCTTCTGTGGGGTGTGTGGGTGTGTGAGACTCAGAAAAAAAGAATTTGGAGAAACCAAAATGAACCTTTTTTTAGATTTATTATTTTGACAAGGTCCTTGATGTGCCTGGGCGGTTCCACTTCTCCTCGACTCGGCCCGCGTTCGCTCCAAATCCACTCAACTGTGTCACTTTGACAGCTCTTGGACACTGACACTTTGTTCACCAGACCCAACGACGTCATCAGGTCACCACAGCTTACCTCAGCAGAAATTGACACAAAACAAGGAGTATGCCGGCTGAATCAATTCTTTTCAAACAGGATTAACCCTGTACACTTTCAATTATCCAAATCCCATCACCGGCAGCGCCGTTGGTGTAATGGTTAGCATCTACGCTTCCCATCTCTTGATGGATTGTTGCGTAGGATTCGAGTTCGATTCTTGAACGGCGCATTATTTTTTCTGTCCTTTAAAACTTGTCATGTTTTTTGCCATTTTATGTCACCATGCGGTTGTATTTTCATTATTTTTTTATGTCTGCTTGATAAATGAAGAAATGGCCATTTCCTCCTGGTTGAGTTGTTGTCTCTTTTGGTACCCAGTCATTACGGTGACGCACGGACCATCCATCTCCATCCGTACCTTCGAGAACATGAACCCCTCCAAAAGTTGAACCCCACCTCCAGTCAGGAGCTATGAAACATTACGTATCCGCCCTCCAAACTACTGGACTGAGCTTGATCGAAGAAAAAGCCCAAGACAATACCCAACAAAAGACACAAAGTAGATATCCTCAAGTCGTACTATATATCACCACATTACCCCTCCAACAATGTCCTCCGCAAAACCAACCAAGATCGAAAAGATCATCGCTCGCCTCCAAAAACGCATCGCAGAAGGTCAACCAGGCGAACAATACGAAGCGCAGCAGGAGACTCGTCTCGTAGCGGCCCGATACGCCAAGCAGCAAAACTACGAAGCAGCAATTGATATCCTCTCCAACGTTTCCCAAGCCCTCCTTAAAGCCGGTCAGGGAGGCAGCGGCGGTGATCTGGCAATTCTTTTGGTCGATGTGTACAAGCAGAGCGAGACGAAACCTGATGCGGCTAGCAAAGGTAAACTTTTGACTTGTTTGCGCTTGTTTGATTCTGAGGAACCTACGAGAAAGAAGTTTATTAAGGAGGTTATTGAGTATGTTCCAACCCCTCCCCCTTCTCTTTTTTCTGTCACTAATGAGATTGTATTAGATGGTCCAAAAAGTTCGGCGAATACCCAGCCGGAGATCCAGAACTCCACCACGTAATCGGTTCCCTCTACGCCGAAGAGCACGACACGGACGAAGCAGAACGTCATCTCACTCTAGGAACCAAAGAGTCCCCCGAAATTCTCAGCAAACTCGAGTATGAGTGGTATAAAACCGACGAAGCCCATACCGCACCTCTTTACTGCGCCCGCGCCGTGCTTCCCTATCTCCTGGCCGCCAACGTCCGCGCAGCTAATATCTCATATCGCACTTTTGTCAACGCTTTGACTTCTGGAGACAACAAGAACTTGGTTTCGGTCCAAGACGTGAGCAGCAAGGAGAATGACGTGAAAATCTTCCCCAGCTTGCCGCTGTTGAATTTCTTGGGATTGTTGTTGTTGGCTGTGCAAAAGGGAAGTCCGGATTTGTTCAGACAGTTGAAGGCCAAGTATATGCCAAATATTAGCGAGCTTAATGGGGTTTGGGATCAGCACTTGGAGTTTATTGCTGAAATGTACTTTGGGATTCAGAGGCCGAGGCAGAGTAATCCGTTGATGGATATGATGGGGAGCTTCTTTGGTGGTGGTGCAGGTGGTGCTGGTGCTGGTGCTGGGTTTGGGGGGTCAAGGCCTGCGACTAGGAGGGTGGAGGCGCCTACTGCTGAGGGGTTGGATTAAGGAGGTCATGAGACATGAGATTGGATTAAAAGACACGGAGGCATTTGGTTGTGGTTGTATGTTTAAATGGCACCAGAAAGGGGACTATGGAAGGTAATTAAGGTATTCCCGGTCAAGAATCTTTTTTGGTTCTAATATTATTACATACTGTTGTTGTTTGGTTCCCCATTTCATAATTGACGACGTGGTAGCTCCTCTCGCTCAAACATCCAATTATCCTCTGCCAAGGCAGCCACCCTTCCTCTCAAACTATCTTTGACTTCTTCGAGGAGTTCTGTTGTCGACGCAAAATGAGATTTGCTGTTAGCTGCATTTTTATACCCCTTGTTCTTCTTCCTGGGGCTGGGTGTGGGACTGGGGCGCAAAGGGGGAAGCTTAAGTAAGAAGGGTGGGACCTGCTTGCCTTCATCCCGTAAAGACATGTGGTTGGTTTGATTAGCCTGACGCTGTTTGATTGCGTCTGAGAGGCGTTGTCTCTCTCTTTGGAGTTCGAGTTGTTCTTCAAGGGATTCGATCTCGTCTGGGTCGTCGATTGGTGGAGTTGGGGGGTCATTAAGTTCAATTTCGCCTTTGTGGTTGCGAACTACGATGTCGTTGTCTCGGGAGGGGGAATCTGGATGTTGATGATGGTGATGTGAATATGAGGAGGAGGCATCGAGGCGAACAATTTCGTCTGAGGTTGAGGAACCACCACCGGCTGTTGGTCGACGGGTTAGTTGGGGATGGTTCTGGAAGAGGTTTCGTCGGACGTTGGTGGATGGCTGTTGTTGTTGGGCTGCTGCTGCTGCTGCGGCTGCGGCTGCGAGTTCTCTATCTCTTTCTCTAATTCTTTCTGCTGCTACGCCTGCTGCACCGGCGAGCATGCGGGGTTTAGAGATGCCGGATTGGATGGCTCTTGATGAGGGGAGTTGACGGTCAGCCATGTTTTTTTTTCGTTGGATTATTTTTGTTTGGGTGGCCTGTTATTAATCGATCAAACTTGAGGTTTGAGAATAAAGTCGTGAAAATAGTTGTGGAAAGGCTTGTTGATGATGAGAATGAATGCTGAAGTGGGATGGTGGGGTCAATAGATCGATGGTGTAAATGGAATCGCCAGGGGTGTTAACAGTGTCGATAACGCGAAATCACGTGCTGCTCAACTCGAAGCTTGGTGACAACGGTTGGCAGAGTGTTTTATTCCTTTGAGGCGACCTCTGGAATAAATAACCGGCGAATACCAACTAACTGTCTTGCCGATATCTTTCGTCCATTGTTGATGTGTTTCCTAACCTGGTAATAGTCAAAACCTTGAGTGTTATGAGCTCCATTGACCTTTTCGCGGTACGTACCGCGACTGGTCAATTAAACAGGCGCGTCAGTTAAGTGGGGCACGTCACGTAACCGTGGAAGGGGCGCGTCAACCGGATTCTTTTGCAGTGGTCAATGGATTTCGTAGTTTCCTTACCCGGATTGATATCCACTGCAAATCAATTTGGAAACCCAGAATCCCTCAACAATTCCTTTGGGATTTTCTTCTTTCTTTCTTCTCATGAACTCAATCATCAACACCTCATAATTTCACTAACACAATGCCGTCCGCCACTCTTCCCAAGCAAAGGGTCTTTGGCGAGGCCTCGAGCGCCCGTCGCAATATCGTCGCGAGGCCATCCACAGCCTCCAAAAAGAGACCCCTCGATGAACCGACATCCTCTCCCGCCACCAGACTCAAGAGTTCTCAGAATGACACTAAAAACAAGCTTCCTTCGAGCCAATCGAAAAGCGCCTTCGAAAGCGACGTGCTCGAACGCATGAGCCAGGACATTTCAGACCTCAAAGAAAACAACACAGAGAAGGATCAAGCATGGGAACGCCCACCAGTACCCGCCGATTTCGATCCTGCCAAAGATAGCCTTTGCTTTCAGGCAATCGAGACCGAAGAAGGCACTATTGCTGGTGCTCTGCCCGCCATCAAAATGTTTGGCGTCACCGAACATGGCAACTCTGTCCTGCTTCATGTTAAAGACTTCAAGCATTATCTCTACGTCGCGGCACCGGTAGCATTCACTGCTGAAGACTGCCCAAATTTCCGCACCTTCCTAGAGAGTCAGCTGGCACAACAACAGCAAATCATTCATCACGTGGTTTTGACTATGCGCGAGAACATCTACGGCTTCCAGGGCAATATTCAGAACCCGTATCTCAAGATCTCAGTCACAGACCCTAAGCACATCAACAAAGTCCGAACCATGATTGAGAGAGGAGACGCCAATTGGAAGGGAATGTGGAAGAACGATGGCACTGGCATCATGACCTATGACAGTATCCAATACATGCTCCGGTTCATGGTGGACTGCTCGATTTCTGGCATGTCTTGGGTTGAGGCGCCAGCTGGGACATACAGAGTGATGAAGGGCGACAAGCAGTCAAACTGCCAAATCGAGGCTGAAATGAGCTACAGAGACTTGATTGCTCACAAACCTGTGGGCGAGTGGTCCAAAATGGCTCCTCTAAGGATTCTGTCGTTTGATATCGAATGCGCGGGTCGCAAAGGTATCTTTCCAGAGGCCCAACATGATGCCGTCATCCAAATCGCCAACATTGTCACCAAATACGGAGAAAAGAAGCCTTTCGTCCGTAATGTCTTTTGTCTCGACACAACAAGCCCTATCGTTGCCACTCAGATTCTGTCATATGATGATGAAGCGAAAATGCTTTCTGCTTGGCGGGAGTTTCTCGAAAAGGTCGATCCAGATATCATCATCGGTTACAATATCTGCAACTTCGATTTCCCGTATCTTCTTGATAGAGCAAAAGCTCTAAAGGTCAAAGATTTCGAGTACTGGTCCCGCACCAAGGTCAGGTCGGTGTCCAAGGAAACCAACTTCTCGAGCAAGCAGATGGGTAATCGGGACACCAAGGCAACAAATACGAACGGTCGGCTCCAGCTTGATTTGTTGCAGTTGGTTCAACGCGATCACCAGCTTCGAAGTTACACCTTGAACTCTGTCTGCTCACATTTCCTTGGCGAACAAAAAGAGGATGTCCATTACTCCATGATCACAGAACTGTTTGAAGGTACTCCTGAATCACGACGAAGATTGGCTTTGTACTGTCTCAAGGATGCATATTTGCCTCAGCGACTCATGGACAAGTTGTCTTGTCTGGAAAACTACACGGAAATGGCAAGAGTCACAGGTGTTCCCTTCAACTTCCTCCTTGCCAGAGGCCAGCAAGTCAAGTTCTTGAGTCAGCTTTTCCGCAAAGCATTGGAGCAGAAGCTGGTCATTCCAAACATGAGATCCGAGTCGTCGGAGGAACAATACGAAGGCGCTACCGTTATTGAGCCCACCAGAGGTTACTACGACGTGCCCATTGCTACTCTGGATTTCGCTTCGCTGTATCCCAGTATCATGCAGGCTCACAACCTTTGCTACACAACGTTGATCAAGAAAAGGGACATTGAAAGGTGGAATCTCAAAAAAGATGAAGACTACATCGTCACCCCCAATGGCGACATGTTCGTCACCGTTAAGAAAAGGAAAGGACTGTTGGCTCAGATTCTCGAAGAATTGTTGTCAGCCAGAAAACAAGCCAAGAAAGAACTTGCTGCAGAGACGGATCCCTTCAAGAAGGCCGTGCTGAATGGTCGTCAACTGGCCTTGAAAATCAGTGCCAACTCCGTCTACGGTTTGACCGGTGCCACCAATGGCAAACTCCCATGCCTGGAGATTGCCAGTAGCACTACTGCCTTTGGCCGTACGATGATTGAGAGAACCAAGCAGGAGGTCGAGGCGAGATACACCATCGCCAACGGCTATACCCACGATGCTCAAGTCATTTACGGTGATACTGATTCCGTGATGGTCAAATTCGGCACCACCGAGCTGGCGGAAGCCATGAAGCTCGGTGAAGATGCCGCAAACTTTGTTTCCAGCAAGTTTATCAAGCCCATTAAGCTCGAGTTCGAAAAGGTTTATTTTCCATACCTTCTCATCAACAAGAAGCGTTATGCCGGCTTGTACTGGACCAGACCTGAAAAGTACGACAAGATGGATACCAAGGGTATTGAGACTGTTCGCCGTGATAACTGCCTTTTGGTTACCACAGTTCTCGAAAAGGTATTGAGGATGATTCTCATTGACCGTGATGTTCCAGGCGCTCAAGAGTAAGACATACCCTTCTTTACAACATCTTGAGGCCCAGTTACTAATCCTTTTGTGAAGATACGTGAAAAGCACTATTTCGGACCTCCTTCAAAATCGTATCGATATGTCCAAGCTGGTCATCACCAAGGCTCTCACCAAAGACGATTATGCTGCCAAACAAGCCCACGTCGAGCTCGCTCAACGCATGAAGAAGCGTGATGCAGGTTCTGCCCCAGGCCTCGGCGACCGTGTAGCCTACGTCATGGTAAAAGGTGCAGCTGGCTCAAAGAACTTTGAGCGCTCAGAAGATCCCATTTACGTCTTGGAGCACAACGTCCCGATTGACACCAAGTACTATCTTGATAATCAGCTCGCCAAACCTCTGGGGAGAATCTTCGAGCCCATCTTGGGGGAGACGAAAGCTCAGTCACTTTTACATGGCGACCATACTCGTGCCATTAGCATCGCCGCTCCAACTGTTGGCGGGTTAATGAAGTTTGCGAAAAAAACGCAGACGTGCATGGGGTGCAAGAAGCCTTTGACGGGTAAAGAAGAAGCCAACGGTGCTGTCTGCTCAAATGATGCGCCCAGAATAGGCGAACTGTACAAGAAGACTCTGGATAAAGTCTCTGACTTGGAGATTCGTTTTGGTAGGTTGTGGACGCAGTGTCAGAGGTGTCAGGGAAGCATGCACTGCGAGGTTATTTGCAGTTCGAAAGATTGTCCAATCTTTTATATGAGAATGAAGGCCAAGAAGGATTTGGAGGATGCGAATAAGGAGTTGACGAGGTTTGATTTTGATCAGGCTGCTATTTGGTAGAGGAGGAACGGATAAAATATGGGATTGGAAGGGCGTTTTGGGAATGAATCTCAATTTCAGTTTTTTTTTTACATTTTTGAGCAACAGAGGATGGAGGAAGGGGAGGTTAAGCAAAGCATTTTATTTGGCTTGTTAATATTTTGAGTTGTTTTGAAATGCATATATTGATACAGAATTGATATAGAGTATCTTGTGATTGGACATTGGTATGAAGAAACCGCCAAGCAATCGTGTAAGTGTTAGTGTTGTTAGATCTGAGACAAGATGCCAACGTCATATCATTTGGAGAAGGTTTTCTTTTTAGAATATGTTTATAACAGTGAGACTGATGGCTTGTTTCGAACTTGAAAGATGGATAGATGCCATTGAACTTTCTTTGCTAGGTTCATCAATCGATCGGATGGCGTGGATGTACTGCCCGTGCCCGGTCACTGGTGCCGCTGCGGTGCCGATACGTGGATTGGACTGGCACTTTCCTAAGCGGGAAGCACCTACATTGGCGGCGGGCTGATTATCAAGCATCATGATTGTTACTCTCAGATGGATTTGCCGTGTTTTCCGATGACTACAACACGTGTAGACGGTTCATTTTGTGTAACTTTTACCATGCAGCTATGCATGACAGATAAGCCATGCGAGAGAGCAAAAATGTTGGATTACACGTGGGGTAATTTGGTAACGGCTTCGGATGTTAATATATTGAGATAGTTACACGAGATAAAATACCCGTAGACGTGTGAAAAAGAATGCTTGATTGATAAGTGCGGGAGAGAAGCACGAGGGGTACGTATCCGTAGAGCACGTTGTTTGAAATGCCGGTTCATACGGAGGTATACACAATACAGTCGGGTATGGGTAGCCGTTTTCTTTGTTGGAAGTTGAAGTAACGGTCCCGTATTGTGAGTGTGGCGGTGGAGATTGAGAGGTTGGGGAGACCGATATCTCCGATTCCAGGTTTGTTTTGTCAGCACACACTAGTGTACACTGGAAGGATGTTTTCCAGGGGGCGTAGCCAAGGCACTTTTCCCTTGATGACAGACCTTAGCGGCTCAAGGATCAGATCGGGGGTTATTGATACCGTCTTCCGTCTTCTGTGGATAGCCAGCTAGAGCTATGCTAAAAGGGGCGTTGATGTATGAGAGACATCTTGAACTGGGGGGGCGGATTTGATTGTCTGCCTTATGACTCTTGTTTCAATAGAGAAAACAGTCGGTGAGTGTTGGGGATTGGTCATGTGGTTTTTACTTTGGTTCTTTTGTTGAGAGGTCCGCCCGAGGGGAACGGGTGAAAAAAGAGTGAGTGTCATCGTCATAGTAACCTGGCAGTGTGAGTGGAAAGTGTAATTGCCGAACCCGAGCAACTTTTTAGTACTGTAACCACAGACACACCCCGACCCGACCGCTGTTCAACTTTCTTTTCTCTCTTTTTTGTATTAAAAATCAAAAAAGAATGGGATGTTGTAAATCTGTTCTATTGTTTTAAGAGAAAAGGTTTCTTTTAAGTAGCTCCACTAGTGCCAGTGGCGTGCTACCTACACCACATTATTTGACATTGTTTTGCGACTGTCGTCATCTATCTTTCTGCTGCTGCTGCTGCTGCATGTAATTTATCGACTTTATACTTTTTACTGGTTCTCTCCAAATTTCAGGGAGTTTCGACTTTCGCTCTTTTTTACCTCTCGGTTTTATTCTTCGGAACCTTTGTCGGTTCAAACGGTGTGATAAGCCCAGAACCATTTTCATCCCCCATCTCATCCACTGGAAGACATCACGACTGGAAGAACGCCCCAACTCAAAGTCGGCATGGCCGACTCATCATCATCATCACCGCCCGAAAAGGGAAAAGGAACAACTCTACCAGACCCACAAGCTCAGGCGTATACCCAACCAAGTCCCGATGAGCCCGTTTCAGAGGAAAAGGATGTCGCAGAAGCTAAACTATCAACCAGCAAGGAAAGCTTCAATGCCATTGAGAAAGTGGAAAGCGGTACGGATCTTGAGGAAAATTTCGTCGGCAAAAGAAACGAACTCAATCGAATGAAGAGCTATGCGACAGCAACAAGTGTCACGAGCGCAGCACCTACCGGTAACATACCCGTGCAGAAACCCTGGTACAAACAACCAAATCCATTGCGATGGGGCAAAATACCAAAGGTCCCGGATGAGAGAGTGGTTTGTCCAGAGTATAAAGCTGGGTTTTTCGGAAAGTTGGCTTTTTCCTGGATGGGACCTCTCATGACGACTGGATATAAGAGGCCGTTGCAACTGAACGATATTTACGCAGTCAATCCGAATCGAGCTGTTGAACCAATGACGGATCGAATGAGCGAGTCTTTTAAACGGCGGACTGCGAATGGAGACAAGTATCCGTTGTTATGGGCGATGCACGAGACGTTTGCGTTTGAGTTTTGGTTTGGAGGCATGTGTCAGTTGGTCGCGACTGTTTTGCAGGTGATGTCGCCTTTTGTTCTGCGGTATCTTATTCAGTTCGCTGCGGACGCGTACTTTGCGACTGTGAGCAACGCTCCGGCACCGGATATTGGGAAGGGCTTGGGTTTGGTGTTTGGGGTTACGATTATGCAGATTATTCAGTCTCTCTGCATTAATCACTTTATCTACCGCGGAATGGTGATTGGAGGGATGGCCAGGGCGTCTTTGATCAGTTTGATTTACGAAAAGTCAATGGTTTTGTCGGGAAGAGCCAGGGCCGGAGGTGCTGAACTTCCTGATATTCCGGCGGCCAAATCGGCTGAGAAGGAGGCGAAGAAGGAGGCGAAGAGAAGCAAGAAGGGGCCGATGGGGAAGAAGGATGGGGTTGCTGGGGATGGTGAGGGTTGGGGTAATGGCAAGATCATCAACTTGATGAGCGTTGATACTTACAGAGTCGACCAGGCCTGTGGTTTGTTTCACATGATTTGGACGGCACCATTGTCGTTGCTTATTACCCTGGCCTTGCTTATCGTTAACTTGACATACAGCGCTTTGGCCGGTTTTGCCTTGCTTGTGGTCGGCATGCCGCTGCTTACGAGGGCTATCAAGAGTCTCTTCATACGAAGGAAGGCCATCAACAAAATCACAGATCAACGAGTCGGTTTGACCCAGGAGATTCTTCAATCTGTTCGCTTCGTCAAGTTCTTTGGATGGGAAGGGTCTTTTCTGAAAAGGTTGGAGGAATTCCGAAGCCGTGAGATCAAGGCTATTCAGATCTTACTGGCCATTCGAAACGGTATTATGGCAATCAGCATTTCCCTGCCCATTTTCGCCTCGATGTTGGCTTTTATCACCTACTCGCTTACAAACGGCAGCTTGCCACCAGCCGAAGTTTTCTCGTCCCTGGCCCTTTTCAACGGTCTCAGAATGCCCCTGAACCTTTTGCCCATGGTGATTGGTCAGGTCACAGATGCATGGTCCTCAATTTCTCGAATCCAGGAACTACTGCTTGCAGAGGAACGGGAAGACGAGGCTGAATTCGACCCAGACGCCAAACATGCGATTGAGATGCGAAATGCTTCTTTTACCTGGGAGAGAACCCCAACGCAAGATAACGAAGCCACCATTGGCGGCGATCGTAAAGCCCCGAAGCAGGTCAAATCTTCCAAGAAAGAAGCCAAGCCGGAGCCCGAACAAGCGGATAGTGAAGCTGCCAGCACTCTGGTTGAGGAACGCGAACCATTCAAACTACAGGATCTTACATTTGAGGTTGGTCGGAACGAGCTTGTGGCAGTCATTGGAACCGTTGGCAGTGGGAAGACTTCCCTACTTGCCGCTTTGGCGGGTGATATGCGAAGAACGAGCGGCGAAGTCATCTTGGGCGCCTCGAGGGCTTTCTGTCCCCAGTATGCCTGGATTCAAAACACCACGGTCAAGGAGAATATCCTCTTCGGTAAAGAGATGGACAAGAAATGGTATTCCGACGTCATCAAGGCTTGCGCTTTGCAGGCAGACTTGGATATGCTCCCAAATCACGATTTGACTGAGATTGGCGAGCGAGGAATCACAATCTCTGGAGGACAGAAACAGAGATTAAACATTGCTCGTGCCATTTACTTTGACGCCGATATCGTGTTGATGGACGACCCCTTGAGCGCGGTAGATGCCCACGTCGGCCGCCATATCTTTGATAACGCCATTTGTGGGCTCCTCAAAGACAAGTGCAGGATTCTCGCCACTCATCAGCTTTGGGTTTTGAACCGATGCGACAGGATTATCTGGATGGAAGGCGGAAAGATTCAGGCGGTGGATACGTTTTACAATCTCATGCAAAACTCTGCTGGCTTCCGCACGCTCATGGAGACCACTGCTGTTGAAGAGCATCAGGAAGTTGGTGAGGCTGAAAAGGTCCCAGAAGAGGAGGAAAAGTCGAAAAAGAAAAAGAAGAGCAAGGGCCTCATGCAAGCTGAAGAGCGGGCTGTTGCCAGTGTTCCCTGGGCAGTCTACAGCTCGTACATTAAGGCCTCTGGCAGCATTTTCAACATTGCCGTCATTTTGCTCTTTTTGGTTTTGTCTCAAGGAGCCAACATCATGACGAGTTTATGGCTTTCCTTTTGGACTTCAAGCAAATACAACCTCTCGATGGGCGCGTATATCGGTATATACTCCGGCCTGGGTGCTCTGCAGGCGCTGCTCATGTTTACCTTTATGGTTGCCCTTTCGATTTACGGAACAACAGCAAGTAAAGTCATGTTAAGAAAAGCCATCGGCAGGGTATTGCGCGCGCCAATGTCGTTTTTCGATACGACGCCTCTTGGACGAATCACGAATCGGTTCAGCAGAGACGTGGACGTCATGGACAATAATCTGACGGACGCATTGAGGATGTACCTGTTTAGCATTGGTAGCATCATATCGGTTTTCATCCTCATCGTTGCGTATTTCTACTTTTTTGTTGTCGCGTTGGTACCGCTTTTTGTCTTGTTTTTGTTTGCGACGGGGTATTATCGCTCGTCGGCTCGTGAGGTCAAGCGGTTGGAGTCTATTCTGAGATCGACTGTTTTTGCCAAGTTTGGAGAAGGGTTATCTGGTGTTGCCAGTATCAGGGCGTATGGGTTGAAGGAGCACTTTATTGCAGACTTGCGCAAAGCTGTTGATGATATGGACTCGGCTTATTTCTTGACTTATTCTAACCAGAGGTGGTTGTCTGTTCGGCTCGACATGATAGGAAACCTTCTCGTCTTTACGACTGGTATACTCGTCGTTACTTCTCGGTTTTCGGTTTCCCCGTCGGTTGCTGGGTTGGTTCTTTCGTATATCCTTGGTATCGTCCAGATGATTCAGTTTACTGTTCGTCAGCTTGCTGAAGTCGAGAACGGAATGAACGCCGTGGAACGTCTTCTTTATTACGGGACTCAACTGGAGGAAGAAGCACCGATCAGGACTATTGATATCCGAGAAAGCTGGCCGGAGAAGGGAGAGATCATCTTTGATAATGTGGAGATGCGCTATCGGGATGGGTTGCCGCTCGTGTTGTCGGGGTTGAATATGCATATTAAGGGCGGGGAACGTATTGGTATTGTGGGGAGAACGGGTGCGGGAAAGAGTTCGATCATGTCGACTTTGTTTCGTCTTGTTGAGTTATCGGGTGGTCGTATTACTATCGACGGGTTAGATATCTCGACGGTTGGGTTGCATGATTTACGATCGAGACTTGCTATCATTCCTCAGGATCCTACACTGTTTCGAGGGACGGTGAGGAGTAATTTGGATCCGTTTGGCGAGCATACAGACTTGGAACTGTGGTCTGCGCTCAGACAGTCTGGGTTAGTTGCTTCCGAGTCTGTTGAGAGCGGAGGCAGCGGCAGCAACGGGGAGGAACCAAACGAAGGTGCAGTGGTGACGGCAGCAGCAGCAGCAAGAGACCCTAACAGAATCCATCTCGACTCGGTAGTTGAAGAAGACGGATCAAATTTCTCTATGGGTCAAAGACAACTCATGGCATTAGCGAGGGCTTTAGTTCGTGGATCACAAATCATCGTGTGCGATGAGGCTACTTCAAGCGTTGATATGGAAACAGATGATAAAATCCAAGCGACGATTGCGAATGGGTTTAAGGGGAAGACGTTGTTGTGTATTGCCCATAGATTGAGGACCATTATTGGGTATGATAGGATTTGCGTAATGGATAAAGGGAGGATAGCGGAGATGGGGAGACCGCTGGAGTTGTGGAGGATTGAGGGGGGAATATTTAGGGGGATGTGTGATAGGAGTGGGATTAGGGGGGAGGATTTTGTAAGTGGTGAGGGGGATAAGGAGGAATGAAGTGAGTAGTATTTGTAAATGGTGGGCATTACATGTATATAATTATTAATCTTCAAGGTTTTGAGCGTTTGAAAGATGATTATCTTTGGTACTTTTCTGCCTTGTTCTCTCTCTTTATTATGTGTTATGTATTACCCATTTGCGTCTCTACATCTCCTTGTTGAACAGAGCCACCTGTATGTCGCGATTAATCAATTGAACATAGTTATTCGAGAAAATCAAGTTCCAAATTGAGTCTGGCCCTATATGTTACCTATCAAAACAAGTTTCCTCTGCTTTTTTCCTATTTTTCTTTTGGAGTTTTCGACAAGGCCTGTTTTTATCAGTATGCTGGGGGACAAACAAACACCATCCACCTGGGTGTGTAAATCCTCAGCGAGGGTTTTACAGACACTCACAACGTAACTCCGCCTAATCATCCTGGCCGTTCATTTCGGGTATCATTGTATATATCTCATTCCGGGGTCTTCATATCAAACCCTCTTCTCTCTCTCTTCCCATTGTTCCATCATTCCCCTCTCCTCCTCCTCCTCCTCCTCCTCCTCCTCCTTCCTCCCCTCAATAAGGCTTCGCAACCTTTCTCAACTCAGTCAACCCAGTAACCGGATCCCGATACTCCTTCCAACTAATAGGATGCATCGTATTTCCAGCCTCGCTGGTAGCCAATATAACCCCCAACTCATTCTTTGACGTTGCCAAGTAGTAATTTGCTTGATCACCAAGTGAAATCTGTGTCATCAAAAAGTCAGCAACAATGTCCCCCATCTCAACCCCCATCAATTTGCCGTGAGACTCACCACCTCAGCTCTAACAACATCCCCCGGCCTAAAGCTCTCATAAACTTTTACTCTATCCTTCTCCGTAGCCCTGACATCCTGAACCCTAATTAAACCCTGCCATTCCGCCTCCAACACGGTATCTCCGCAAACTAAAATCGAAACAACTGCTTGTCTCGGTGTGATGCGGATTACTTTGCATAAAACGACATTGCCTACTTCTGGGAGGATTTCTCTCTTCTTGTTGTGGTGGTTATCCTCTGCTGATACTGTGACGGAGATTGTAGGTAATTGATCTGGTGAAGAAGATTGTTTCTTTAGGGATGATGATGAAGAAGAAGACTGATTAGTGAGGGCTGAAAGCTTCGTCAAACGCTTTACTGGTCCTGTGGGTTTGGTGGTAGGGGCGGCGGCTGGATGAACGATTCTTACGGATCCTAAAAGGGAAGCGTAGAGGTTGGATTCGTGAATGTGCGTTCCTGGTCCGGGTTGATATTTGGATGTGCTGCCTAGGAGTTGGCCTGGGATGGCAAGGGTGGTGGTGGTTGTGGACATTTTGCGGGGAAAAATTGTTGTGTTGTTAAGTGGGTATTGATGATTCGGAGAATGTGTTGTTCAAGAGGGGACAAATTGGAGGCCGCTGTTTTGGGTTTTGTTTTTTTCGCAAATAGAGCTTTTGTTCAATGTCGTTGTTGTTTGGTTTATCAAAATAATCTACGTTGGAAATTTGTTCCAAATCGGGACTAGTCTCCGATAGTTGCAGATTATTGCTTGGCAGCCGGTCATACGTGTCGGTAACTTTTGGATCCGGGTGGTTCGACTTTGATGAATTGCAAGCAACAAAAAAACATTTGGATTGGAACCCTTTTTTTTTTTTTTTTTTTTGGTTTCTTGCCAAGGGATTCTGCCCAGTTCAAGGGTCCAGTTTGGGTACTGTTACAGCAATTCAATTGGCCACAAAGCTTATATCTTCTCCACTCCCAAGAGTCCCAAGTAAACTGACCCCCGGTCGCGGCACTTTCACCGCCTTCCTTTCAGCGCGTTAGTACCAGAGCTCGCGACGACGAGAAAGAGACAGGGAAGTGAGATCCAATGTGCATCGCGCGGCGCATTTGTTGAGAGGAGAAGGGTATCCGTATTCGTAGTCGGTGGTGGTCTAATCAGAATTTGGTTTTAAACTCTCCTCAACCCCCCCTTTTTTTTTTCTCCTCCCCTCTCCTCCTCCCCTCATCCTTCTTTCCATCTCCAAAAATGCCCTCCAAAAAGAGCTCCTCCCCTTCAAAGGGCTCCTGCTGCTCCAGCGGTGGTTCCCGCTCCTCCTGCGGCTGCAAATGCGGCTCCGGCTTCTCCTCCCTCCTCAAGTTCCTCGCCATCCTCCTAGTCCTCGTCTCCCCAATAATCTACTACATTGAACAAAACCTCGACTCCTTCTACGTCTTCTCCCTCGACCAGCTCGCCGACGTTTCCAAGCGCGGCATCGAAGCCCACCCGGGAGACACAAAAGCAATCGTCAAATACATTGTTGACGAGCTCGCTGCGGACGTCAAGGTTTCTCAATACGTAAACACGGACGAACAATGGGTTTTTAATAATGCTGGTGGCGCGATGGGTGCCATGTATATTATTCATGCTAGTTAGTTTTTTCCCCTACCCCTTTTTTTTTTTGCCTCTTCAAAATTCCGAGCTAATTGATTTACGTATCTAGGCATAACCGAATACCTCATCATCTTCGGCACGGCAGTAGGAACCGAAGGCCATACGGGTCGCCATACCGCAGACGATTACTTCCATATCCTCACCGGTACTCAAACCGCTTACGTACCAGGCGAGTACGAGCCTGAAGTCTACCCTCCCGGATCCATTCACCATCTCCACCGCGGAGACGTAAAGCAGTATCGCATGCCCGAAAGCTGCTTTGCTCTCGAGTACGCTCGCGGCTGGATCCCTCCCATGCTCTTCTTTGGATTCGCCGATGGACTTTCTAGCACCCTTGATGTGCCTACTTTGTGGCGCACCACTTGGTTGACTGGAAAGGAGATGATTGGTAACTTGCTTTTGGGCAAGATTTAAACATATCCTTGTAAAATTATATTATATAGACATAGATTCAACGGGAAAAGAGGGTTGGGTGTGGGTCAAGGTTTAACATACTACTCGAATGGTATGAGTAAAAGAAAGATGGACGACGGGGATTATCTTTTGTTAATACCTAATAAGACATGTTCGCAATGGCTCAATTTATGTGTTTCAAGATCGTCAGTGAAATATTGCATTCTCGTAGTGTGAGATGAGGAAAACGGACAGTCCCAAGGGCCAGCAGTGAGTCGGAGAAAAGACGATTGAGAATTGAAACACTATCCATACATGCAATGAGTAGAAAGAATAAACACGCTGCCCAACCAGAAAATCAAGACGTAAAAATTTTAACATAAAAAGCCCGCTCCTGATTCCCTTTTCAGTTCATTTTCCACCTTTTTTGCTTTTGAAATAAAACCCATGATTTGTCTCCGAAACACACACACCACCTACCCGGGCCCGAGAGGAGAACGCCTAGAAGAAAATACACCCACTTCCCACACTACAGACAACTTGGTACAAACCTGTCCAAAAAAGAAGAAAAGACCCGAAAAAAATACACACACAACCCGTTGACCGCGGATAAAAACATGCCAAAAAGTTTCCGGCTTCCCCCTAAAAGATGAAAATGCCTTGTCCCAACCAAACAATTTTTTGATGCAACGAATTTCGCCTACGCTCCGAATCCCCATGCTCTTGTTTTTTTTTCCTCAAATGTTGTTGAATGCGGCGTGTATGTATATGTGTTGTGGTATGTAATGAAAAGCTTTTCAGCTATAGTAGCGGCCATGGTGTTGAAGCCCTCGAGATAGCAAGTTGGCCAAACCGACGGGAAAGATTTTAATGAGATGATGGAAATGGTACAAGATGCAATAGTACGGCACCACCGTCTCCTAGGCGAGCCACTGTTCGTCGTCCCGGTTTAGACCGCGCATCACAAGGCCATCATCACCGTCGTCATCATCATCATCGTCATCGTCGTCTTCATCCTCCACCTCGGCTTCCTGAAGCACACCATTTAAGCGGGTACTCCCATTTTGCCGGTCGCCGTTTGGTTGGTGATTGCCGTTAGTGTAGTTGTGGCCGTTCTCGTGAGTTCCGTTTGACCGAGCCTCTACGCCGTTTGTTCCACTAGACTCGTAATGCGCCGTATCATTAGTATCGGTGCCGTAATCATCCTCATCCATCCACCTCATCCCATTTGCATGCTCCTCGAGTGGAAACACCTCCCGGGCGTACTCTTCCAAGCCCCGGGGTCCCTCCCACAACTCCATTGCCGTCTTGGGAACGTCGTTTTCGAGGTTAATGTCGCCAAAGTAAGGAGGCTGCTTTGATGGGTCGTCCTTGCCGAGACTGTAAAGAGTCTCCAGTCCCTCCAACTGGCACCGATAACCCTCGGGAATCTTTACCTTGATCTCAATTGGGCCGCGGACGTAGTGAACTGGTCTACCAATCCCACGGGCAAAGGCTTCACAAACCTCCTTGGGAGTGAGCATTTCGTAAGCCAAGGCAATCCGCCTGCCACCCCATTTCCTAACACCGTCCTTGAAGATCTGAAGCATCGCCGGCCCAACATCATGATCCGCGTCGAGCCATGGGATTTTGACGTCTGGGTGGAAAGGTGCTTGCCACACAAACGAACCGTCCTCTTGAAGCTCGGTACAAAACAGCGGATAGGGCAGAGAGGTGAAGTTGTTGTTGTAGATGCCGGTATAGACGAATGTTGCTGGCAATCCAATCTGTTTGACATACTCTTCCACCTGGTGCTTGGTGGACCAAAGAGGGAGTGATGGCCATTCGGGGTTGTAGGCTTTGTGGTCTGGCATTGAAGAATAGATGTAGTGCTGAATGCCGGCAGCTTTGGCGGCGTCTGCGATGGCCTCACCGATCTTTATCTCGTCGCCGTAAAAGGTGGTGTTGATGAAAGCGAGCTGGGCGCCCCGGAAAAGCTCCCTGATCAAGCCGTGATTTACCGACACTCCGGGAGGGGACGACCGGGTGACATCGATCTGCTTGTTCTCGGTGAAATAGAGCTCACCCCTTAGGACTGTCACGTTGGGGTTCGTCGCAACTTCCGTAGCCATGACACCCTCCAAATTCCTCAACTGAGCCCGAACATGGTAACCAACCGCAGTGGCAACACGGATGAGAGAAGCTGCCTGCCTGCCGCTGGCGTTTATGACGGCAATGGTCTTGTCTGGGGAAGTCATTGGGCGTTTTGCTGGGCGAAAGGTCAAAGAGTTGTTCCTAGACATGAGCGGCGAACCATCTGAATACGAAGATCTCGAGTGTTTGTGTCTCCTCTCCTGATGGGCTTGGGCTTGGTTGATGTTGATGCTGTTAACAATCCTGATATCCCTTGACGCCGGTGCCGGCCTCAGGGCGAGGTCCGAGTGTAGTTCGACCGTCATGATTTACAAAGGGATGCCAGGGAATTAAGTTTTTTATTTGTAATGAAAATAGAGATTGGTGACGTCGGCGACGGTGGTGGTGGTGTCGAAAGAGGACAGGGTTGTTTTGTGATACCGATCGTTGTGGTGGTGGTGGTGTGGTGGTGTGGTATGGTGTGGTATGTACTATCATCTATCTTGTTGCCCAAGACATCTGAGCTGTTGGTTGAAGAAGAGAGAGAGTGAGAGAGGAGGGAAAAGTTTGAAGGAAATGGACAGAAAAGAAAAAAATGCAACGGCGGTGAAGACGATGCTCCCCCAGGGTGCTTGTTTAGTGAAATGGTTTCGTAGTTGCGCAACCAGGAATTCTTCTATCGCGATTTCCGGCGGGCGCAAATTGTTTGTGAACCCTGACGGATAGCTGGTGCCGCGTCTCACTGAAAATGTAGGTCGAGCTCGGCGTCGATGGCGTATTATTCTGGTTGTGGTTATCTGTTAGTGGGGTTCTTCCAAGACTGCGGGGCACCCGGGCAGAAGCGCACTGACAGGGGGCCCTGATAAAAGATTTAAAGATAATCAGCAGGGCAGGAGCTGGAACCAGAAGGCGGAGGGGGGGCAGGGTCAGACTGCAGGTATGGTCAAAGCCTGCCATAGAGAGGAATATAATAATTAAAAAAAGGTAGCTGCAGGAAACGGGGCTCTTGCTTTCTTCTTCACAGGGCCGGGCCACATGACGAGCTAACAGATGAAGGACGGCATGCAGCAGACCTGCAGACATCGTCAGACATCGTAGGACAACCAAAGCAAGGCCGTTTCAGTGACAGGGAAATCCTTGTGTAATGCGGCATCTCTCAACAAAGGGCACCACTCTCCCCACTTGAAGAGTCTTGTTTTTTTTTTGGGATCCCATGGGGGAAATGGAGTCACTTGAGGTATCCACAGCAAAAATATCAAAAATCCTCTCTTTGCTCCCTTGCCATCCAATCGGGAGCATCGCGGTAGCATGGTGGTTTGTCAATGATTCCAGGGTTAAACAAAACCTAGAAGTCGTCATCCCTCCAGGTTCTGATGGTATTGGATGCCCAATCAACTCAACTTGTGTCACTTGCCGCTCACATGCAGTGTCAGTGTTGATAAGAGAGAAAAGGGAAATTGGTATCCCGTCAGAGATAACGTAAACGCAATCATCAAGAGGCACGAGGCACCAAGGTTGCATGTAAGCCGTCAATTATCAGCCAGGCGAGCCTCTCAGGTGTGTGCTGTTAGCACGGTACCTCGCAGCCGGCTTGGTGGTATGGTGGTACAGAAAGCGTAATGGGCGACAGTCAAAGCTTCATTTTGATTGATTGTTGCCCTGTTTCCAGAAAAAGCTTTGTTCGGGTGGAATTTATGGCAAATAAGCTCTTCTCCTAAAGGGGAAACCGCATATCGGCACTTGTCTTTGCCATGTTCATGTTTGTCCAGGGTTTTGCTCTTTGTATCTTGGGATATTTTGATTGAGATAAGTGAAACCGTGGATCGATAAAACCTTCCAAAACGGTTTGATAGTTAACGGCCGAAACTCTGTCTCTTCTTTTATCTGAAGATAACAGTAATCTCCGTTCACGACTCAGCAATGACCAACTTGCACAAAAGTCTGGAACTCTGAGAGACAAAAAGAGAAAGAAAAAAAAAAAAAAAAAGAGTCTCCATTCTATCCATGCAGCTAGGAGTTGCTCTTACCTGATTACCTTCCCTATTCAGACCTCACACGAGGAATCCCTTAGCAATTTATATCTTGGCAATACCGGCGGTCGGCGCTCAGAAAAGGCTGGAATTCCAAAGATACCAAAAAGTGCTGTGCCTCTACAGCCCTTATCCGACGACCAAAAAAACAAGCCATGGATTATTCTTACCGAACTCTTGGGTCGAATTGGGGAAACACGAGATTCCAACGGCTTCTCGGGTTGGCTGGTTCTTCAATCTCCCATCTGCGGTTGGCTGACTGGCTGGTGGTGTATGTGTAATCGTTGTGATTTCGTTCGATGGGGTTATCTCTCGCCAGTTCTTTCGGGTCGTTCGGTTGATGGTTTTCTTTGGTTGAAAAGTCATTTTTACGAAAGAGAAGAGGACCAAAAAAAAAAAAAACGTGTGCCTCCCGGGGCGGCGTCCTTTCCTTTTCAATTACGTACAAACCACGCCGCTAACGCCATTCTTGGGTTGCAGAATGCGGTCACGAAGGCCATGACAGCTGGAGCATCTCCGCGGCTTTTTGTCGTTTTTGAACGACGCAGAAGATAAGGACTTTGTTACCACAAACCATGATGAGAGATCAACGCAGGGGTTGGTGGTTCGGCTGCCTTCTTCCAGAAAATCAAGATGCGGTCCGAACAACTTGGCTTGGTCGGTCGTGCCTTGTTCCAAGAAATTTCCAAGCCATCTGGACTTGATTCTTCCCCGCATTTTTTTTTCTTTTATGGCGGGGAAACGAGCGTGGCTCGGTATTGGATGAAGCTATTCCAACCACCCACACTTTGGGAATGGAGCTCCGCGCTTCGGCACACAAAAGTCGCGGCCACGCACGATCGATCTCGGATCATCGAGCGGTGACAGCTACCTCGGATCCACCAATTCCACCTTATGTTTTTTTTTCTACGCAGTAGCGTTGTGGTCCATTTGCTGTCACGCGGTTGATCTGCAATATCCATATAGTGGAGTAAAAATGGAATTATTCTCCGTGACTCTATTCCAAAATACCACCCAGACAACAATATCAGATCACATCCCACGTTTTTCTCTTTCTACACAAACGGCCCTTGTAACCCGAAACTAGCGATCAAAGAGACATCCGGAAGAAGAGGACCGTGGTCTATCCAATCCTCCACATCTTGCGGGATGATGTTGTTGTTCTGCCCGCTCATTGCATCGTCAAATGTTCTCTGTTGGGGATGTTAGTGGGGGTCACAATTTATAAATGTTGAGTCAGAGGTCATGGGGATGATGATGTGTTCTTACCCAACTCATTTCTTCGATTCCCATGTCAATGTCCAGCCATGCAGCATCGAAGGTGGTGGAAGCTGGCATCAGGTCTTGTCTTGAAAGAGGGACTTGGGTCTGATCGAATGCTGTTGTTGCTGCAGGATCAAAGTTGTGCTCCGAGTCCCAGATCTCGTCTAAAAAGGGTCAGTCAGTAATAAGGCTTGAGAGTGGCCAGAAGGGCGCTAAAAGTTCATAAAGAGAAGCCCACAAAGACGTCAAAATATGGAAAATAAAAAGACGAAAAAGAAATAGGGAAAAAAACATACCGCTCACAGAAAGAGAAAGACTTCCAACCTCAACTCCATCCCCTCCCTTCTCCCTCAAAACCTCCTCCCACTCATCATTCTCCTCCTGTTCTACCTCCCTACTTTTTTCTCTCAACTTCCTCAACATAATCCCCAAAATCTTAACAGCCTTCAAACTCGCGGCATCATCCCTAGTAATCACCGTCCAAATCCTATGACTCCTTTTTAATATCTCCAAAAGTTCTTTTCTTGACTTTCCATGTCCATTTTCACCACCACCACCACTTTCTTCTCCTTGGGTTGATGATGAATTCAACAAAACCAAATAAACAACCATTGCACCCAACAAAAAATCATGTATAGCCAACGCAGTAATAAACCATCCAGACTCTCTCAACATACCACCCGGTAAAGTAGCCAAATGCATGTATTCTTGATAATCTAGCAAGGCAACGGCAGCTTCTAAACAGATGCGTCTAGAGTATGAGTGTTGAAGATATCGACGATGTAAAACGCATCTACTCTTTTGATAGAGAGATACGAGGCCGAAGCGATGGTTGAGCATATGTGGTGAGTCTGAGTTGGAAGACAGAGGAAAAGTGACATGACGCATGAATTTGGGGACTTGTGCCCATCTCTCCTCTAATTGTTTGTCTAGGGCCATGACCTCTGCGTAATTGGGGAGTTTTAAAGAGTTTGATCGTTTGGCGACAAGACCAAAGACTTGACAAATTGAGGATTTCCATATTGGATATGTCAGGGGGGTATATTCCTCGTCTGGTCGTGGAGATGGCAGGGAGACGCAAGAAGGGGATATGTCGGAGTCAGGAAGATTTTTGGGGAAGAGAGTGTCGCTTTCGAGGGAATCTACCATACTAGGTAAACCGAGGTGGAAAGATACCAAAAGGTCGAATTGACAAGCTACATGCCAGAGGCGACGACGCATTTCCCCGTCAAAGGGGGAGATATGGGGAAAGTTGGCAGGGTCTCGATGTAAACCCATACGGAGCATTAGACGGACGGAAAGGGAGATTAGGAGGTAGCAGTTCATTTGGGTTTTGCGGTTGACGAGGAATTCGGATTCGCAAAAGAGGAGGAGGGATTGAAGGGTTGTTAGGGAAGGGCAGGAAAGGCCGGTTAGGAAAAGGGATTGGAGAGAGAGGGAACGGTAGAGGTTGAATTGATTAGGCTGGGGGGAAGGGGACGAAGAAGTGAAATTGGAGAGGAGTGTGCCGAGGGATAGGATTGTGTAGAGGAGGGATAACCAGTGAGGGGAGGTACTGGTGGGGTTGAGGTAGAAGGTGAGTAGTTGTTTGTCAAACGTGGGTTTGTGTACACAGTCTGTAGAGCTTTAAATTAGTATGGGTTTGTTTCTTGGGGAAATAAAGGGGAAAAACTGACGATGTGAAGGACTGCGAGCACTAAAGTACCGCTCAATCAGTGTATCAACTACCTCTCGAGGTGGAAGCATATCGATCAAATCTTGTTTGCATGTTGGAGCGTTCCCAGCAAACATGAAGATCTCAGGAGAAGTGGATGTGTCGTAAGATGGTTCCCGCGTTAGGCCAATAGCCCCCGTGCTTGTGCTTGTCCTTATTGAACTATCCTCTGGCATCTCATCGTCGTCGTCATCAAAATAACTCTTGAGGTCCTCGATATCATCAAGCATAGCCATGAAATGCGTAGCTCCGATATAGGTTCCCTGTCCACCTTTGCCTACTACAACCTGTGCCAATGGCTCTTCATCCTCATCTGTTCCGTTCGTCTCATCTCTGGGAGCAGTGAGGACAGTCCTAGCCGGCGTTGTTCCCTGGGGCAAGGCTGAAGACTGTGGTGGTTGCTGCGTATGCATCACCTCCCTCACCATACCTTCCAGCCGTCTAAGACGGGCAGCCATGGACCGTTCAGGTTTGACCTTTTCTGGCTTGGGAACGTAGGTGCATTGTCCCTCTCGGGACTTTTTGATGCAGTTTGTACATGGTTGTTGGCGATCGCCTGTAACGCTTTGTAAGCAAGGGCAGTAGAATAGGGAAACACTTTATACTTACACTTTTGCTTGCTGAACCTACAAGGTGCACAAGACAACAACACCCTCGTTCTTTTATGTGCTGGAGGTAAGGTCCAGGTGTTGGACGACATGACAATCTCGGGCATAGTGGGAGGAGCAGCAACTGAAGGTGGCATTGGGAGGAGTGGTCGATGGTCAATCGGAGGTATTGACATGACTTAGCCCCTATCTACAATACGTCCTATCGATGACTTTTTGCTCTTATTCAAGTTACTCGTGTTGAATACACCCTCTCGGGAATAGGTATAAGCAGTACGGAGTTAAACATAAAGCCGGCTTGTGTTCTTGGCTGTTCGCTATATTCGACGAATATACTCTCGCCAAGGTGATGGTCTGATGTGAAGTTTGATAGCCCAGTTCTTACGGGATGATATAAGATGGCTTTGCTATCGCGAAAACGGGAATTGATCAAGTCGACTGCCTGTAGTCGTTGTTCACTTTGTTGTAAAGTTGGCGGGTCAGCTTACGTGCATACCGACTACAAAGAGAACTGGCCAATAAGATGGACGATATCTTTTTCCTATCCTACTATTATTATCATATTCAGAGACTCAATTTTCTGCCCCTGTCTCTGGCTTGACCGCTATCCGTGTACATCTGTGGGGGCGGTCCGAACCTCAGCTGTTGCCTGGATCTGCTGTTCACGGATAATGCTCTGATGAATCTCCAACGTTCATCGTCTAGATGAGCCTAAACTGGCATCGTTTGCTTAAGCAACGAAGTACCACATGACCACAATCCATCGAAGGATTCCAACCGTATATCCCGAGAAAATTGGTCATCTCAAGGATTTGCTGACCTCATGAACCATGAGCACCTTAAGCCGGTGCTCCTGGGAGTCTTTTAATGGCGTACTTACCCTTCGAGACAGATAAGATAGACATACCGGATACCTTACGAATTCATCGCTTAAGATCTTTATCGTTCGTTATTACGATATAGATGCGGTACTTCTATATCCCATCTACAATGCAGCTATCCGCATATATGCTAGAAACGAATTAGCAAGATATTATCTAGGTAAGTATAAGATGGATGACTTACTGCGGCGAATTTTCTGGCCTTTTATTTTTATTTTTATTTATTTTAGCAACCCCTATTTTATTGGATTTATATCAGAACAGAATATAGAACAAGAGACTCGATAAGTTGGCAGATAATATGTACCGTTAAGGATTATGATGTTGTTGATGGTCAATAAGAGAATAATGAATATCAGTCGCACAGTTACTTCGAAAATTCGATAACCAGCTGGCGCCGAGTGGCCGTTACAGGCGTTGCGGACTGACGGATCTTCAGGAACAGAGTGTGGAACACAGGCTAAAATTGGATTTGGGCTTGCCTAGAATTCTGGGACGGGAATTCAAATTTTTTTGAGGGAGCTGCTGCACGCCCACAGTGAAAACCTTCTTTGGGCAGGGGTCCCGTCGCGACTAATAAGCAGCACGTCATGCTTTGAACGCTTGACCAGCCAACCCTGCATTCACCAGTTAAAATGTCAGACCTGCAGGGACGAATTGGAGGGGCTTCAGGACCTGACAGATTTTGCACGTTTGTTGGCTGCACCTGCACATCTGCACCCTTTGTGCATGTGCCCGCTGGCGAATATATGAGATTGATTAAGGTATCTTTCGCAAAATTCAAGGTTCAGGAAACGATGGAATGGAATCGCACACTGTGCCCCGATATACCCCGTTGATTGAGATGAGACGGCGGCAGAAAGCTGGTGTGGGAGTGGTTGCCTTTTATTCCGCCAAGCTCGTGCTAGACTGGGGATGTGCCACTCGACCAACACGAGGGCCTCCTTTTTTCCCACAGGGACCCATCATTTCTAATTCCCTCCCTCGCCCCATCTGGATACGTCTGACCAAATTCCGTATTCACTGCGCTGCCACGCAAGTTGAACAATGAAATAAGACTCTTCTTTCAACTTTTTCACATTCTTGACCCAGACGACCGTTGATATGCGTGTCGCATCCTCTCGTTATTTTTTGTTTTGACACATCTACGGTACGCTGACCGAGACATTTTTGGAACCCGGGGCAACGCATAGCCCACTCGGAGTTGATCCCTCGGAAGTGGCTACATCTTTGTCCCACAACACGCAAAGGAACATAATCCCATCTCTTGACCAAGACACACACACACACACCACGCTCTCTTTCTCTCTCAAGAATCGCCGTGATGAGGTCCTCAACCTTCTCGTTGAAGCGCGCCCTGCTTCTCTCCGTCTTCTTGGCCGCAAACGCACTCGCACAAGACGATGACAATACAGCTCGACCCCCAGCGACGACAAACAACCGCCCTCCTGCCGCAACCACTCCAGCCCCGGCACCACAACAAACCACAACACAAAACCGCCCGAATACTTCCAACAACCCGCCACCACCACAAACGAAGGAAGAAGAGAAGGACACTTCAGTCGATCCTGCACCTACCGGCACACCACCACCGCTGGGACAGGGCACCACAACCGAAGCACCACAACCCAGTGATTTCACCAAGGTTACTGGTCTCCCCACACTTTCCAAAACTGTAGACAACTTCATCCCCGAGTACCCTCCTCCGACGATCCCACCAACTCGCAATGCCCCCTTTATGAACCACTCTACCCTTCCCGACGGCACCGTGTTCATCGCTGTCGGCGCAATCCTCGGCGCTTTTGGACTGGCCATTCTCGCCTGGCGCGCCATTGTTGTCTGCCTCCTACACCGTTCCGTTGAACGCGCAGCTCATGCCCAGCACGCAGCAACTGATAAATCAGCCGCCTCGTTCCCCGCCCCTCCAGCCCATTTCTACAAGTACGCCGAAAGAGAATCCAACGCTTCTCTCGCCCTGGGAGGAGCTGGAGCAGGTGCCGCCGGAGTGGGAGTCCGAAGAACCCACCGCGGTCCTACGCCCTCTGCCACACCCAGTCAGACCAACCTTTTCTTCTCGCCAACAGCAGCGGGCTCCTCGGTGGCTATTGGAGGTGCCAATCGCGATTCTCGGTTCTTGCCTTCTGGATTCTACGCGGCTGCTTCGCAAAATCCCGGTGGTCACGCTCACGGCCACGGAAATTCGATTAGTATGAGCACTCTCCGGCCGTCATCGAGGGGACGCGCCGGGCATATGGGACCTTCGCCGCCTGATTCTCCTGGATTTGGACCTAGCAACGGCTCACCGGGTATGGGCGTGGGCATGTCGAGAGGAAATTTTAGTTCGAGCTCGTTGAACTTGCCCAGGCCGGCCAGCGCAGGTCAGGGAGCGAACGGTGGAAGGGCGCCTAGTGCTTATTTGGATGATTTGTTGGATGATCAACCTGGACTGTTTCCCCCGGCTGGTATGACGCCAGGTCAGGGAGGACAGCACCAACAAGGGCCATATAACGGAGGGAGAAATTCGCCTGGATCGCCTTTGGGGAGAAGATATTAAAAGATCACACTTTTTCTGTTTTTCACCTGGTGTTGGTTGGCGGTTTTAGAAATGGTTGTTTATTTTTAACGGGTTTTAATGTTGCTTTTACGAATTGAGAGGGTGGGAGCGGTGGTATACCTTTTTTCACTATTCTTTCTTGCTTACAAAAGGCATTTTTTCTTCTTTCCCTTACGGGGTCGACTGGATGTTTTCTTTTTTTGGTCTCTCAGCATTTTTATTTTGGTTAAGAGCGTGTACATCGCTGTACAACACCTTGGCCTATTGTTTTAGGCAAGGGGGAGTTTTTTTTTGGTTCTGCGAAGCAGTTCATCTTGCAGCGGCCTTTATATGTTTTGTGAGAGACATTAGAAAGGGGTTGGTGGAATGTGATGGTGTTTGCCTTTTTGGTCGATTCATCAAATCATCAGTTTCTTGTTTTCTTCTCTCGCTTTTTTTTTTCTATTTTATTATTTAAATTCTAGTGTGTACATAGTCTAGGTATAGCCTTTCTTTTTGCTACTCGCTCTCATTCCTTTTTTCCCCCTTTTCTATTAGGTTTTATTATTAGGTTGATGAAAAAAAAGCACACACACAAGTCGAAAAAGAAAATTAAAACATTATTATCATCTCTATGCAAGTTCATTTCTCTCGTCTGCCAGCTAATTTAACGGTCTTTCTAACCGCTTCTGGAGGTACGCCACAGCTAAAACTCCGCTTTCGGAAGTATAAGCCACAACCCTTTTCTTTCAATATAAAAATCATCTTACACATTACAAAACGAGTCTCCAGAACGTAACCAAATCTACGATTTTTATTTTTTCGCGCATTAGAATAAATCGCATTATTTAATTCTATTCCCGCTCTTTTTTATAATAATTTTGCATTCTGTGCGAGGAATCCTTTTATTGTTAAAGTTATCCCCTTTCACTGTTTGGGGGGTACCGTCAAACTAACTGGCAGGACCGTCAATTTAACCGCTCCGTTCTCGTATGTGATGTAAGTTGATTGACACATGACTTTCAAGACATACATACATACATATACAGGTACCACAACGTCAGTACGACTAATGCAGATGCATGTGCATGTATCACTGGTGTAGTGGTATGTATCACCGACAACTCGTGCGTCCCGGCTTCGAGATGCACAGATGAATCGAAACGTTCCACAGGGAAAGGAAGTCGGTAACGCCGAGTGAAACCATTGCATGGATGGTATACATGTACAACATTGACTACATTACATACACGTGTATGCCAGATGCCGAAAGGAATTGCTGCGAGTGATGCGGTAGGGTTACAGACACACAAACACAAGAAAGATGGAATACGGGAACTGCGTACAAAACGCACATGTGGTTGTAGTTTCACTAATACATCATCTAGGCATATATGTTCATCGGCAGAGTAACACAGGGGAAGGGGACATGGATGATTTACTTTGGACTTGGATTTGAAGTTCTTGAAAGATCATACTTATATTAGTCTTTGCATTGCGTGTGACCTTGGAACTCTACTTGGAATTTCCAGCTTTGTATTATAACGTGATTGCAATTCTTTAGAATGGGAGAATCTGGCTGGCAGGAGCTTCTCTCTCCTTATACTTCATGAAGGTTGACAGAGGTTTTTGTGTGTCCATTGGCTGAGAGATTTAGCGTGCCATATGGTATTGCTCGTGGAAATGGCTATGACGGCATGGTTTTGGCTGCCAAAAAGAAGGAGCAATGATTTGGGAGACATATCTCATGTCTGTTAGTGAACTCTACTTTTTACATACAAAAACGATCCTCTCTACTACCCTCAGTAACAAAGTTGGGTTTTGCGGTGTCTTTCCTTCTTATGATGGAAGCAGCTCATGTGCTCCTGATATCAAGGCACGGACTTTAGGTTCGTTTGGGTTGTGGGACTACAGATTTGCAGTAAGATGAGGACAGAAACAGATCATCTTTTGTTTTCATGGCCTATTTTTGTTCACATGGGAAAGCTACAGTATATAAGTCCCATTATAAGGCTCATTGATTGCCGGACAAGATTCACAAGGCAACGGACTGGTACATTTCTTATGAGTCTAATGATACCCAGACGGACGGTTTGCCGGACTAAACTCAATTCCAAAAATAAATAAAAAGTTTGCTCAAAAATTCTCGGTTCCTGATGTCGATCGAACAGATCCGTGGGAGGCGCAAGCAACTGTGAAAGGAAAAAAGATGTGACAGTGCGCAATGCGATCTGAACCAGCTGTCCGCAACGTCACCAAGCAGAGGAAAAGAAAATCAATATAACCCCTGCTTGCCAAGAAACCCTTGCCGCAGCCACTCTTTTGCATTCCAGGGCTTGCATTTCAGCTCTCTCTCGTGACGACGACCTCACATGAAAAAAGGTGTTATATCCCTAATTTTTTTCCTTTTCATATTCCTTATTTGTTCCTGAGTGATAAACAAAAGAAATTTTTCTCCACAATAATATAAAAACACAGAGTTATCTTATCACCACAACTACCCCTCCAACCATCATGACAATCGTCAAGCCAACAACAGCACCGACAACATCAACTGTCGACCCCGAGAAAGAAACATGCTGTCCAAACTGCGGCACCGACCTCTCCTCCTTATCCCTTTTAACTTCCTACCAAAAACAAATCTCCGACCTCCAATCTCAGATTTCCCTTTTAAACGAAAAAGCAACAGCAGCAGTAGATCGTTGGGCCGACTACGAAGATGAACTTTCCAAACTCCGCCTACAATTACAACAACAGCCTTCTTCCTCGTCCTCATCTCCTCAACGACCAAATACTTCTCACGGAACCCCACCACCACCACCTCAGCACCCTCAACAACCCCCTCGTTTTTCCTCAGCAGCATCCAGAATCTCCTCCCTTTTATCTCCCCGAAAATCATCTTTAACCCCCTTTTCAACCCCCACTACCACCACCCTAAAACCCCTCCCCTCAATCCCCTCATCAATACCATCTCCAATCCCCTCCCTACCATCATCCTATACACCCGCCAGTCCTCCCCCCTCAGTTTCCTCCACATCCGGTTTATTATCTACAGAAGATTTGCTCGAAGCGTTAAATAAAGAAACTGCTCGTCGACAAGAAGTAGAAAGTCGATTAAGCGAAACAAGCAAAGAAGTAGAAGAATTAAGCGTCAGTTTATTCGAACAAGCCAATGAGATGGTTGCGAGTGAAAGAAGAGCTAGAGCAAAACTGGAAGAAAGAGTAGGGGAATTAGAAAAAAGGGATTTGGAGAAAAGAAAAAGACTAGAGGTTTTGGAAAGGGGTGTGGAGAGGATTGAGAGGGTTAGGGGGGTTTTGAGTGAAGGGGGAAGGTGATAAATATCATTGGAATCGAAGGGGAGGAGGGGTATTTTGGGAGAGTTTAATGATAATGGTAATTTTAAGGAGCGAGGAAAAGGGAGTATTTGGGCTGAAAATAAGGAATGGTATACTCTGATGAAATGTAGAGGGATAAAGTGATGGATTTTATGGTCATTGGTATATAACAGTGAGGGACATGGAGTATATCAGGATATTTTCATAATGTTGGGGTATTGTACAAGATTTAAACAGGTGTGTGTTGGGATCATGATGCTTTTTTTTTTTTTTTTTTTTTTTTTGCTTTACATCAAGAGTGATTGTTGCAAATGACCAGATGTAACCGCTACGTATGAACCACTTTACCCTCCTACGCCGCAACAGCTTCGGGTTGAGCTGCCTCACCAGTCACTTGCTCTGTTGTAGAGGCCGGTTGCTCTGCTGATTCTAGTACTGGCTGCTCCTCTGTCTCGACCTCTTCCTTCAGGTTCTCCTGTCTCTCGGCCTCGGCCTTCCCTGGATTGTTCCACAACTCAAGAGCATTCTCTACCTTTGGTCCCCAAACCTCTTCACCCTTTAAAAGATCATCATACTCCATGCAGTTAGCAGTTCCCAACACAAACTGACCTTGACGGGTACGAGCCAACTCGGCCATCATTGCCCCGCATCCAATCTTCTCCCCGAGGTCATGACATAAGCTGCGAACATAGAAACCGGAAGTAACAGTCATCTTGATCTTGCAAGCCGGAGGACCCTTACCCTCCCAAGGGAACGGCTCATCAGCCGATGGTGGCGGTGGAACAAGATCAGAACCTCTGCCCTTTGGAGGAGCATTAACCTTCAATGCACCCGACATGGTGGTGGGCTCCACAGCAGCTCCGTCCTCAGCTTTCGCCCGCTTCGCCGCGGGTTTCCCCTCAGTGACAATCTCATCTATCCGCTCCTCTGCCTCACGCTTTTTGGAGTTGTAGTCCTCGAGTGCCTTGGTTTCCTGCTCCACCTTCTCAATTTTGGCCTCATCAGGCTTCTCCCCTGAAGCTTGACTCTTTGCAATATCCCAAACAGAACCAACGAGTGCCTTCTCGGCTTGGCCCGCCTCCTCTGTAGGCCAGCGGTGGTTGTGTGTGCCGGGCTCGTACCATTCAACAATCTCCAGCTCGGTAACGTCGACTTCTCTCGTCTCAATCTCCCGAGGAATTGGCTTGCCCTCACGCGCATACTCGTATAGAGGCTTACCCTCCATCTTCAAGGCTGAATATAGAGGGGGCATTTGCCTATACTTGCCTCGGAAACTCCCGAGCGCATTCTCCACTACCTCTCTTGTAACATTGTCGTAGTTGCCCTTCTTGATAAGCTTTCCCACGCGATCGTAGGTGTCGGTGCTTGCGCCGAAAACAACGACGGTCTCGTAGGTCTTTGTGCAGAGAAGAAAATTGGAGAGGGACTTGGTGCCCTTGCCGACACCGAGGATGAGAACACCGGTTGCGAGGGGATCGAGAGTACCGCCGTGGCCCATCTTGACACGAATTTCTTGCTTCCCTCTGCCGCGGCGCTTCTTTTGGTATTTCGACTCTTTATCGCGGGCGGCCTTCTCTTGCGCAATGAGTGGCGCAAACACTGCTGAAGGATTAAAGAGGTTTTGACAGTCGCGGATGACTTGAGCAGAGCTCATGCCGACGGGCTTGTTGATGGCTGTTGGTTATTGATCATGATTAGTTTATGAAGTGATCACGATCACCTTGTAGGTTAAATGAAATCATACCGAAGACGCCCTCCAGAATCTTGTCGCCGGCCATTTTGAGAGCTTGTGGGAATCGCATGTGATGAGAGAGGTCAAAGTTCAACCTCTCAATTTTTTTTGGATGAGCGAGCTACAATGTGATGGTTCAATTGGAGGGCAAATCCAAAAGTTTAGACAGTTCGGATCGACGAGAGGAAACATTCAATTGAACTGAGGTTTATTATCGGACCTTATCGGTTGGCCAAGCAGGGGTGCACTTGTCAGTGGGGTAATGTAGCCGGGACTTTTAAAAGTGGGGTGTTTTGGTGCAAAACCAAGGTTATCCTTTGTACCGATTACTTCTTGGCTTCTTCCACCTTACAACAACAGTTCGTCTGCTCGTTGCCCCACCTCGACTTCGCTGTGCGTTTGCATGTATGTACGTCGCGTGCGCGTCAAGAGCCCGGCGACTTCTTGCCATGACACCGACTTGAGGATTTTGGTTTTTGACGACTCGTCCGGAATTTCCTCTGTGTTTCGATTACTGTACGACACACAACCTCGACAAAAAAATCATCAATGGCGGGCCCCGGTCGGCCTCGAAGACGTCGGTTTTCCAACCCCGATCGTTATGCAAAAGAGTGCAATTTATTGAAACCGGTTGCTGTCGATTCAGACGATACCGACTGGCCGATATTCGTCATCAAAGATGCGACTGTCTACAGGAGAGATGGCCGGACAATGGCGAATCCCTTGATGGCACATTGGGAAGGTCCGTACATCATTCGTGGGACGCTCGAAGTCGACGATCCCGAACTCTACCCCCGTCTCGTCAATCGAAATATCAAAACTGCATTGATCGAGGTGGAAAACTGCACCAAATACTCTATGGGAGATGATCCGGTTGCCTTTTGGGTGTCAGGGCCCTGTGGATGGTACGAGATTAGGCCGTCGGTCAAGTACCAACGAGTATACAACGAAATCCTGGAGGCTATAAATCTCTACTATGGGATATTCGTGGCCTATGAAAAATACGAAAAAACTCGCAAAAAGAAAAAGAAAACGAACCCGCCAACTCTTGACGAACTCTTTCTCGACTACGCCATTCGAGTTGGCAACGGCATTGTTCGAGACGAGGTGGAAGCGTTATGCCACAAGTGGGCCGAGTGGCTCATTGCCCACTTCCCTAAGGAGGAAGAACTCAACTGGAAGGATACCGCCTTTGCGACCTGGGTTGAGGATTCACATCCAAATCTGGTGAAGAAGGTCGAGGATGCAGCGAAAGGCCTGTTGCCCCCGGCACCGCTTCCAGAGCTTCCCCCGAGCTCGCCAGAGCCTGACTCTCAGACAAACAGAGCTGCGTCGACATTTTCACAAAGCGTATACGACGACAGTTCAGACATCGAGATGAAGGACCAGTCACAAGTCTTGCCTACTAGAGGCAAGGGAATCACTGAAACACCGGTACCGATTCCCGAAAAGTACCGAAGTTTTGGAAGTGCTGCGAACCCCACCGCCTCAGCAAGTCCCGCGCCGGCACAGCCAGCAAACACGGAGCCCGCATCAGACTCTCCCATCAATCACCTTTTGTCGGCATTGAACGAGACTGCTGAAGAAACTGATATTCGGACGTCAACAGCGTCCAAAATAATCAATAATATTTTCTTTAAATGCAGGGTTAGCCAGTACTCTGCTGCAAAGGAGGTTATCGCATACTATGCCAAAGACCTGCTGCCGCATCTAGGCCCCAAGTGGAACGGCACCGCCTTTTACAAATGGGTGAAAGACATGGCGGCGAATCCTCTTACTAACTACCAATATACAACGCCGGATAAAATCCCAGGCCAGGCCGTCCGCCGCAACAAAGGCGGCGCGAGGACAACGGCAGCCACGAAATCCACCAGCGTGTCGGACGTTCCCCCTGTGATCAATTTAGACAGACGGACACGAAAGTCTGCCTCGAACACTCCTGCCGGCGATGGCTTGGCTGGTGACGACAGTCAATCCCTTCTCAGAAACCGTTCCTCCGGAAAGCGAGCAACCCTCCGCCTCACTGCATCAAAGAAGCGACCCGCCTCCTTCCTCGACGAGGACAACATCCTTGAAGATACCGGCAGCAGAGGGAACAAGTCATCCAAGAGAACTTACATGAGCGATGACGAGGAAGAAGAAGATATGGATTCTGTTTCAAATGATGACGATGACTCCAGCGCCACCGAGTCGGGCAACGAGGCCGATCCCCATTCAAACCCAGTCACGTCACGTCTTCCAGCACCCGAAGGCTTCTACCGTGTAGTTCTCATGGCAGAACGTCTCCCCAGTACCGAGCCAACTGGACATCTAGGCACATGGGTCTGCCAGCACGAAGACTGTAATCATATCGTTCGGGACGCCGAAGATGCAGCTGGTCAGGCTCTGGTGCAGGAGCACATTGACTATCACGAGGCTCAAAAGGCCAAAATGGACTTGGCTCTCCAGGAGAGCAGAGGGCATTTACCTGTAAAGTATGACAACTCCCACAAGAAATCTGTTTACTCTTTACCTTCTTCCCCTGATACCCTCACAAACCAATCGTCTTATGAAGATTCTGACTGATTTTGTTTTTGAAAAGGAATCTACTCGAAAAGATTCAGAATATAGGAGAACAAAACCTTCGAAGAAAACGGGGGACTCTGGAGAATGGAATCACAACACTTCCTGCTCCTATTAAACGTCGATTGTTCTTTTGATTTTTGTTCTGGTTTTTTTTTAATTCTCTCGCTCTTTTTGCTTTCTTTGCTTTTTTGCAGTTCATGTTTTTGGTGGGGTGTATGTGTTTGGACAGGATTATCATCACAACTTCATTACGGGATCTCTCTCTCATCAAATTGGTGGTTAGGCGTTTTAGCTTTTAGGGAAGGGAGGAAGGATGGGGATATCAAATTTCTTTTGTATGGCGTTTTGTAGGGTTGGTATGGTTGGTTTATTGTCATTTCCTTTTAAATGGTTAATCATGAGGACTGACTGGAACGATGGGTATACACATGAATGGTTGGATGGAGGAGACATGAAAAAGAAATGGAAGGGATACCCATACAAGACAGAATTTGGGTGTATATTTTCATGGGAAGATTTCTTCAACTAATGAACAGAGAGGAAATTCAGAGGATTGTTGTCAGACGTTTTGTTTTTGAATCGTGGAAGGATGGTGATAATGGATTTGTTGTTGATTGATTGACATGGGCTTTTCGAATGAATAGTGGAGGGAATGATGAATATTCCTTACTCGACAGTCTGTTTTTATATATAACAAAGGAAGAAAATGATCATAAAAACAGACCTCTTTCTATTTACACACCCGCTATATGAACAGAACTGAAGTCCAAGTCAAATAGGGGACTTGTCTGTTCTCAACATGATTTTTTTTGCCTGCCTCAAACTGGACCACTGATTCGATTAAATGTGACCAAAATGCTAATGAGGTGTCTACGCTCGGCACATACAATACTAAAAACAGCGTCAAAAATTTACGTTGAATATTATGTAATGCAACGCATCAAAACCAAAAAAAAAAAAAAAAAAAAAGGTAAAAATGCCATCTTAGAGTTAAATCTTCTTCAAAATGTTGATCTGACTCCAAGTCGCTCTTCGCTATACGTGCATAAACAACATGCCTCATAACCACCACTCGCACAAGTTCAAGATCTCGCGTCCAAAAATTTGGCCGCCTTGGTCCACACTTCTTTATCCGCAGCCGACAAGTCCGGAGCAGCCTTGACGCCCGTATAGAGGGCCCTAAAGAATTTGCAAGCAATATCAAGGTCCTGGGTGAAATGTGTCCCGTATGGGATATATTGTTCGGTGAACTTTGCCTTCTTATTAGCCAAGTCTGGATCATTGGCCACGACCTCGTCAAAGAACGTCTTGACCGCAATTCCGAGCGAGACGTCGGGATCGAAATGGAAGGGAAGGCTGGTATCATCATTAGCATCCTTTGTTGTCTAAACATGAATGGTCTCTCAAGTTCACATACCTATCGGAAAGTTCCCAGTTGTCGTCCCTCCCACGATCAGCTTGCGAGATCATAAAGGTAAAAGCGAGGAGGGCATCTATAAGATCGCGATTGGCCGAACGGACCTCAGAGGCCAGTGAGCGGAATGCGAGCAAACTCTTGCTGAGCGGGCCCGTATATCCGTAAGCCTCGTGACGCATTCGCAGCAAGCATGCCGCCCTGCTGATCAGGAGAAGGCTCTGCTGATCTTCCTCCGAGCCGTTCATAGGAAGCCCTCGAAGCTCTTCGTGCTTATTTTTGGCATTCAAAAGATCGAATCGAATGAGTTCCATACCCACAAGAACGGTTTCAAACAAGCGTGGCACCTCTTTATACGTGTCCACAGTGGACTGGAAGGCTTGTAGGGCAGCCGCCAACGCTGAACCCCATTTGGTGAGCTGATGTTTGTCGTCGATATAACCCCGAATGTGGAGGAACCTCCAGACCGTAAGCGACTTGATGAGAGCCGGGGTGAGACCCTTTACTTTGCTGCCTTTTGGTGATACCGTCAAGGCCGCGAACTCGGGCTTCTTGGCTGCCATCACTTCCGAATAGATGCTGGCGTGCTCAAAATCTGGAAAGTGCTTCTTGATTGCATCCTCGTCCGCGGTCCAGGTGTTGAATTTGATGGAGCTCTCCTTGTTGTCTGGAGTGCTGCGGATTTTTGGGGAAAACTTGGGGTCGTACCAAACCTTCAAGTTGATCTGTTGATGTCCAATGGCCCGGTTGAGGCGCGGGGCTAGGAGGCTCAATGCTGCCTCCTTGATGCGCAGTGACTGGTCTGTCACCAGTTTGCGGTACTCCGCAGGGGCAGTTCCGTCCAGCGTGGGCAGCACATAAAGTTGAGTGTGTGTGATCGCGCTCAGAATTCGAGGCTGGATGAGGCCAACATTCAAATAATGATAAATCTCATGAGGAAGCTGAAAGCCCAGGTAAAGATGATGGTCATTGGTGAGGCCCTGGTGATTGTGAACCTGGACTTCGCCATTCTCGGCAATGTAGATGAAGTGATCGATTGCCATCCGCGCCTTACGATACTTGTCGAGCCAATTCGGGTCTCTAGCCTTTATTTGGTCGTCGTATATTGAGCAGCACATGGCGACCGATTTCTCGGCGGTCCGCAGCATGAGCAGTGCATCTGAAACCGTAGGAGGTTGAGTCTTGATCACGGGCTGTTCTTCGAGTCCCGGGATTTGAGGTAGAAATGACGTCCCCGTAAGAAGCATGGCATCCACAAATAGGGACTCGCTGGCGTGAAGGCTCTTTAAAATCTCCTTCTTGGAAATAGCGAAAACCATCTTGCGTTCCCAATCGATAGACCGAATTACACAGTCGTTGATTGGGTACAGCATCAGCTCTGTTGAGCCCATGATTCCTCCACACTGGTCGGAATCGGTCAACTCAAAGTATGCCATCTGAGCAGCGGCCTTGAAGGGTGCCACCAAGAAATGCAGACCTCTTGCCCTGAGAATGCCCTGCAGCAGGTGATAAAAAGATTGGGGTCTGAAAGCACTAGTGTTCTGGCCAAAGGCCTTAACTGCAGCGACAGGATTACTGCTGAAGTACAGGTCCCAGGCGGCATCCGTCTTGCGGTTGGCCTCCCGGCCACGGCTGCACGTCACTTCATCTTGGCCAGTGAGGGGCTGACCATCGAAGATGAAGAAAGGGGTGACTTTGTTCGCCTCCCACAAGCTCAAGTCCTGTTCAATGCGAGATTGTATCCCGGTGACACCGCCCAGGGCGGAAAGAAGGGGCTCGTTTGGCTGTTCGTCGAGCTGAAGCTGAAGATAATACGTAGCATCGACGGCAATGGCTGTATCCTCGAGGTCGCTCACGGGATATTCCCTAGTCGCTAGCTATCAGTAAGGTGCGCGCGCGGTCAGGGGGTTTTGAGGAGTATCGACTTACGCTGCCTGGTCGGTGATGTGGAGGTCCTCGTTGAGAGCTGGGTAATATTCCATATTGGTTAGCGAGTGTCTGTTAATTGCTACGATACGGTGTGTTGCAGTCACGGGTGTGTTGTCGGTCGTTTTGTGTTGCTGCTGTCGGCTGCTGGTATGTAGATGGGTAACACCAAAGAAAACGGCTTGGTGAAGCAACGTCAAGTTGGGCGGGTTTGGTGAAACAAGAATTTGTCGTACTGCTCAGGTCGCGCGCATCGAAGTTGCCGTCTCGAGTCGGTTGAAGGAAAGCAAAAAGCAAAAATCATTAAAACTTACTCGGCATCGTGACGGCCTCAGCCAACGGGCGACCACTTGACTGGTAGGAGCTAGAAGGAGGGGTCCCACTCTTGACAGCAGCAAAGCTTCTCCCGTCCTCTAAAAAAACAAGGTTCCAAGCGGAATCACGGATCGCTGAGGGGTCCCTTTCCGCTTGTCAGGTCAAGGCAGTCGCAAACTGCAAGACTGACTTTCTGGTGGAGCTTTGGAGAAGGGGGGAAATAATTTGGAGGGAATGAAGGCGCTGTACTTTTTTTGGGGTGGTCGGTGCGTGCGCGCTGTGGCTGATCTGAAGAAGAAAAAGAAAAAAAAGGTCAAGTCCAATGAGCGTCTTAGAGTTTGTCAACCACAAACACGGGCCATCATCGGGCCACAATTCTAAAAGGGCGAAACTTCTCGAGAGCGGTGGGGGTTGGAAAAGTGAAGGAGGGGAAGATGGATGGTAAGGCGTTCCTTCCCAGCTTTGATGAGGCTCGCCCGGGGGAGGGAAGGGTGCGAACAAATGATGGTTGCTATTCAGACAGCGTAAATGCACAGTAAAAGGCCGACTCAATTGCGCTGAAGCTTGTGCGTTTAACAAAATAATGTGTCATTAGGCATCCTCACACCAAGTTCTAGATTTTGCACTGTGTAAAACACTGTACGCCGGCGACATGATAAACATTCGATGTACAACTCCGATTTTATTGAACTTTATTATCGTGTGTTTCATAGATATCATCATGAGGGAGCCATTCCCCATGCTGAAGGCTCCCAAACCAGGGCCTCCAACCCATCCACACAGATATCATGATGATATTCCCAGCTGAATGGCTTAACCGTGCCAGTGAAACTAGGTATCTACCGTGACCTTTCTGCCTCCCGTGTAGCATCATTCCAGCTGAGAAGCTATCAACAACTTCACCCTTCATTACCAATCTCTCTGCCTGTCAACCCCTCAAAAACCTTACTAACAACACCATCAACCATGGTAACTCGTATTCAGAAAGCGTCATACCAACCGACAACCTTGACGTCCTCAAAAGAAATCTGTAAAACATCACACCATATTTTTACGAGATTCCAAACCTCCTTTTCCTCATCAGCAGCATGCATCTCAAGATATCAACCTAATCTTACCCATCCCACCTTGTATAACCCGGCAACAAAAACGAGCGGTCACCGAGGCCACATTTTCCAGGCCACCAGTTCCACGTTCTAGAACAATTCTCTATGATTTGTAAAAAAAAAAAAAAAAAGCATCAAATCGTATACTGTAAGCCAAAAAGACTGATGAATAATATAAACCCTGTGAAACTTTTATACGATTACCTACGTAGCATGCAAACCCCACTTAAAAAAACTTAATAATCGCCATTAGGCGTCAAAAAGGGCGGTGATACCTTGTAGATTCTCTACAGTCTTGTAAGTACTTATGTTGTATCTGCAAAGTACTTTTTTTTTTACTCGCCAGTCGTCAATCGACCCCAAAAAGTAGAAACCTTGGAAGTAGTCACTAGTGTAGGTAAGTGTAAGGTATCTGCATGATAATGTTCGACGTCGGATTGGTGCAGACCCGGCCGGGTCTCGGGAATTGGCATGCAAAGAACAAGAAAAAAAAAGGGTCTAAGCCTTGGAGGATAGCAAAGATGGTATTAAAAAAAAGTCGTATGATCATTACCTGGTGTCCAAGAAAACAAGGCTTAGAGACAATCGAGAAAAACTGCAATGCATAGCAGGCTAGAGGGAAGGCTAAGAAAGAGTTTACCTTGAGGTTATTCAGCTGAGGACCACAGGGCAGAATTTCATCATGCTGTATGTATGTAAGCAGAGCCGCGCACATATATTTCGCACATACAAAAATGAATTCACGAGATTCGTAGGCGCCCTTTCATGCCCAAGGAATACGCATCCTTCCTTCGTCATCAACTATAAAAAGTGTGCGTGGTTGGTGGCTTCGATACCGGTAAACCAGGAGCCGGGGAAAGTGCGGAGAAGGAAGTTGGTCTCGTGATGAGCTTCAATAAAACAAGCAAACACAGCCCGTCGTCTAAATAAACGGATACGGTGTACCGGCCGGCTTGGATGCCATCCGATCTTGTAGTGTAGATCGAAATGAGGCCAAGCACCAGGTATGAATCATAAATGAGGCTTGAGCCTTATCTGGGCCGTCGTCGTACAAACCAAACCTGGTATCATGCTGCGCTGCAAGGTAGAATTTTGTGTTTCAACACCACCTACACGACGCGTATGTTAGACGGTCCTTCTCAACAGACAAGAATAGGGTGTTTGCGAGGTGGAAAAGAGAGCGAGTCACCTCTTCACTGCCCAGTTCACCCGCCCTTGCATTAGCGTTGTACTCCCAATATGTTCTCTTCTTCTTTCTTCGTCATGCCAAGACAAGCTCGCAGTCGATCTTGCAGATTATCGGACGGAAGAACGGTTATCTGCCTGCAGTCACTGCGTCAAGCCACATCGGATGAAAAGGTGCAATGATGTAAACAAAGACATCCCTCCTCCGCCTTTTCAACGCTGACAAGACACTCGGTTGGCGGTTGACAGGAGGCTCGAAAGGCGGAGATTGAGGGGCACTTGGGCTGCCGTTGGGGGCTGCGGGGCTCGGCGCGGGGGCCGGAATCCTTCTAGAAGCTTTTTTTTTATTCCTTTTCAAGGTGAGACTGGTGATTCCATTCTTGTTCTGGAAACATTTGCTGGGCCTCCGGACGAATCAAATTCTCGTTTCTCGTCCTGTCAGGTCAATTGGGCCTCTTTGGTTTGTGAATATGACACACATACTCTCTCACACTCACCGCCAGCTATACATGGATGTTGGAAGATGACTGACAGGCTTTGAGGTGAAAGGCCATGCAGGTGAGAAACCGGACCACCACCGCAGTCGATGAACTTCGTCATGAGGTCGATCACCGGTACTGATGAGCAATCGGCATTACCCGTAGCCAATTGAAGGACCCAAAACCCCCCCATGTGCCCGCCCGCGTATAATCAGGGTGTATTCCGTCCGTACAACACTACACTAGTGTAGATAGGTATTGCGAGTCTGTCTGACATTTGAGCGAGCCTTGGCCCCCACCGACTCAGCCCTGTGGATCTGAAGTTCTGAAACGAGGGTCCAGATTTCAGAAGAAAGAAACACGCAAGCTTGCCCGTTGAAAATGCTCAAAAGGAGAAAATAGTGTATTTGCGATCCAACCACCCGTGTCACAGGCTCGATCCGAAGTGAACCCCAGCAGGTGAGCGACAACATTGGTTCTGTAGCTAATTGTAACCCTGTATTGTCCAGTGTGACTGTGTGTATTGTCTCGTCCGTATCGTCCGTTTTCTGCCTTGAGCAACCGAAATAGCTTCGTTGCAATCACTGCTTTGTCTTTACTGATACCAAGCCTATTTCGAGTGTCTTGCAAGTGGAAGCCTGGCGCCTAACTCGATTAAGGGTGTGCCAAAAGAACCCAATTTCAAACCTCCACGCCAAGCCATCAAACGTCCCTTCGGCAGATGACGGGATGTCGTGCAAACTGCTGATGAGTCCACAGTCTTGGGGCCCTGGGGAGTTTTGTCTCCGTGCCTCCAGAGAGCCGAGACAAAATGGTATCCCGGGAGGAAGGATGCGGGACAAGAAGGTCTGGTCCCATGGGCCACACGTGGCTGCATCAAGATCAGGGCAAGTACTGTACCACACACGCCCCTTCGCTCCAAGGCAGCACCAACAACCCTCTTGCTCCATCTGATGTTCGCTTAAAAGAGGTGGGAAGAGCCGCAAAAAGGAGGACTTGCTCCTCCCCAACATCTGTGTGACCCAAACGCCTCGACAGCACACGAATTTGCCACCATCTGCAATCTGGAAATAGTCTGAAACAAGACAATACGTTCCGGACATCCTACACATGCAATAGATGGGTTGCTAAATTCTATTACAATTCCGAGGAGGTTCTGGTAAAGTTGAATAGTCGGATTGCGTGTCATCTTTGTGCTCCCGGCGGTTGCCGTCCAGAAAGAATCTTAATCTTCGGTAAACTGTCCCGGGAGAGGATCGACCCTGGCACTGCGTCAAGACCACGCCGCTCGATTGATGCTGGCTGTGTGGCTGTCGGGACTTTCACGTGCTGGGCATGTAAGCGACCTAGAACGACCGCTCGTAATCTCCCTTTGTTGATTTGCTTCATCTCTCTGCGAATCTTCACCGCTCGCGGGTTTGCGGATGCAGAAGACTGGATTATTGAAAGGCCCAGAATCTCACCAGGCGGTACTGAATGTCCGGAATGGTGGCCGACCTTGTTGCTTCATTTGATGTCTGTAATAGTGGACCTATTTTTGCTGACGATAGGGTGGGATGTAATTAGTGTCCGCCAAAATCGCCCGTGTCGAAAATTGACGATATTCGCATTTGCTGAGTAACTTCGGTTGTGAAGTACAGGGCTCTACTTACTCTCCGAAAGACTTACGTGGGCGTCTTGAGGACTTGGCATGGCTCTTCCATCATTAGAAACGATACATAGCCCCTGCCAATCTTTTCTCTCCGGATTCCCCATTCAACGGCACCAAATAAGGGTTTCCAAGGGGACAGGAGCACGTAAGATCTGACTCTCTCTCTTTCTTGGTAGATATTTTGGTAGGTGTATTGATCTTGTCGCAGGAGGTCAGTCGGTGTGTTGCAGAATGAAGTATGGTATTTTAGTCGAATCTTTCACGTGTTGGTGGTGTATCTGCAGCCAACCTTGCGAAGGCTTGACGGATCGGCCGGCAGTGGTCTCCTTGCTACCGTTCCGTCGGAGACTGATTGTGCAGCACACACTGCACGAGTTCCCGCCCGTGCTTGGCGACGCCTCTCGTGCAGCAGTGTACCCTAAGATGCCCACCTGCCCACCTGCCCACCCATCCACCCCATCGGCAACACTGGCTAAAACCGGCACAGATCTGCATTGCGTGCGTGGGGTGTTCAAGTGAAGACGAAACAGACCGCAAGAAACGAAGAGGAACCTGATATGTACCCTCGAGGTAGTCAGCAATCGCACTAGCAGGGCCCAAAGTAACAAAACGAATGTGATGAAAGTAAGTACTAATGTACGGTACCATTCAACTGCAGGACCGCGGCTCCGCCATTCCCACTCACCCTGCAACCCCAGCAAAAGACCAAATGGTCAAATGGCGCTGACAAGCAGGCACAGGCAACCAACTTTTACGCTCAGCCCTACGAGTTGGGATGAAGCAGAAGAAACGTTCTTTGGGGGCGGGCGGGCCATGGAATTTTCGATTCCCAACTCGGCCTTGCAGTGGCACCAAGACTAGATGCATGACCAAAACGTTCGTCCCGGATCTCACGGGGCTGGTGGCGCGGCATCTGCCTCCAAAGTGCATGCATCTCTGGCGTTGTCGTTGGATCACAATGAGCCCGTCGTATCTAGCGAGTAATGATCTCTCTTCTGCTTCTGTTGCTACCCACTCGGCTGGTTCTCGCCCCAAGACGTCGGACCCTTGCCAAACCCTTGCCGTCCGAGTCACACATACCATGGCGTCCACATTGGCCAGGCGTTCCCCTTTTGCCTTCATTTTAACGTTGTCTCGTAATGAGGATGCCTAAGGCCTGTGGGGAACTAGCCGTGGTGTGCCTTTATGTCATCGATTTGGGGGTGTGTTGAGGCAATGCTGGCCCTATGCATCGTTATGGCGAACGACGTGTGGAGTTGGTGATGTAGGTTTCTATATTGATTCTGGAAGGCACGCATCCTGTTTCCAAGTCTATATAAGACTCTTCAGATACCCGGTCACAAAGTCCTGTTTTTCTCATCAGCATCATCAACACAGTTCAACAAGACCAATACTCACCTTCCAACCAACAAAACACACTCTCCAAACTACCACTTTCAAAACCACCATCTCTTACATCAAATCTCAAATCTCAACCTTCAAAAGTCCCAACTTCAACTCATTGCAATGGCTGCCACTACTTTCACCACCTCCAACTTTGTCAACTCCGGCCGCTCTGGATACAACAAGGGTAACTCCGACGACGAAGAGGAGAACAAGTTCTGCAACTACGGCCGCTCTGGGTACAACAAGGGCAACTCTGATGACGAGGAGAACAAGTTCTGCAACTATGGCCGCTCCGGGTACAACAAGTAAGACCTTCTTGCCCTCATCAAGATCATGACCCGCAACACATAACTAACAATGTAAACAGGGGCGACGACAAGGACGAGGATGACAAATAAATCATCCAAACCAGCCTTGATACACAAACCCAGCAACCCCTGCCCTCTAATACAGGGCAATATCTGAGCCGCCGCTTGCTCGACGGGCGGGGGGAAACTGCAACGCTTCTCTTTCTTTATCTGTCTTAGAATACTTTTTGTCAACACTGACGATACACTGTACTATTAACTATTGGGGAAAATAGAGGGATAGAGGAATAAAGGGATAGAACGGGACAACGGATAGAATAGACGGGTATAGACGGGCATAGATGGGCATAGATGGGCATGGGGACAAACCGGATCGCTCCGGAGCCTCAGGGAACGATTTCACAGTCTAATGACCGGAACGGGAAATATGGCGGCGGATTTCCTTTGTCGTTACACGATGGTTCGGAAGGGATGAGTTATGATTTTTTTTTCTCCTCTCTGACCCCTGGAAGGGGCAGACGTTGTAAAACCAACTGTTATTCTTAGGCTAGTACCACTTCAAAAAGCCATTCATTTACCAACACAAAACCTGTTTGCCGAACAAAAAAATGTCAGTCAAACTGCCACTCAAGTGCGTTTGGGAAGGAATGGTAGTACTTTTCGAAAATGACTCCTAATACTTCCTCGACGTCTCCGGAGTCGCCGCGTCCCGTTATAGCAGCAAGCTCGTTGGCGGCTAGCCGCAAATGCTCCGCCGCGAGCACAACATCCGGCTCCCCTTCACCGTCGGCTGCTCGGATGCGTGCCTCCTGAATGAAGTTTTCAAGATGAAGCTGGCATTCGGATAGTAGTTGATTCTGTCGTTCGGTGACACCAAGCAAGTGCTGCATGTCGCCAGGCAACGAGGTGAGCTCCGAAAATGATTGGGCCAATTTCTCAGTAAGTGCGTGAACTCCCCCTGGATCGGTCAGCCCTGCAGCTTGTGTCGCCGCAGCCTTGCAGGATAGTGTGAGCGGCTCGGAATCTTCAAGACCCTGAACGTGTCCCAGTGCCGATGTTTTAAAGTCCTGGATCAGCAGCTTGAGCGTCTCACGATCCACAGTGTCGGTCTTATTGATCCCAACTAAGCACTTTTGAGCGCGTGCTGCTAATTCCAGAGTCTCTCTGTCATAGCTGATCCAATGACCGCCATTTTCCGTCCGCTCAACAGACGCCAAGACGATGACCACATCTGAGTCCAGGGCCTTCTGTCGCGCTCTCCGGATGCCCTCTCGTTCAATTGCGCCTATCGTAAATGACGAAAGCTGATCAGGATTACATATCAATTCCGACTCCTCAGTGCGAATCCCCGCTGTGTCAGCGAATGAACAGAGATAACCACGTATGTCGAGGCTGGCTTCAACTATGTCTCGAGTCGTCCCAGCCTCTGACGACACGATTGAGGCCTCGCGTCCGACAATCTGGTTCATCAGCGAGCTCTTGCCGACGTTGGGTGGCCCAAGCAGGGCAATGCGTATTCCGTTCCTGAGAAGTTCACTTCTCTCGCTTCCCAGTTTATGCATTTGGATGGAGTGAAGAATGCCATCGACTAGTCGAGTGACGTTGGTAAGCAACTCTGTTGGAGATTCATCAAAGTGCTGATCTTCTGAGAAATCAATGAGCGCCTCGATTTCCCCGCGAGCAAGCAGAAGCTGTTCCCTCCAACTTTCGTACGTCTCTCCAAGAACACCGGAATTGCCTCGAACTGCTGCCCGTCGTTGATGCTCCGTCTCAGCGGCTAGAGTGTCACCAAGAGACTCAACCTGGGCCAAGTCCAGTCGGCCATTGAGAAACGATCGTTTGGTAAACTCGCCCGGCTCCGCATAACGGATCTTCTCAGATGATGCACACTTGGCGATGGCGGCGAGGACAGCCTTGACGGTAGCGGAGCCGCCGTGGACGTGCAGTTCAAGAACGTCTTCTCCAGTTATTGTCTTGGGCCCGGGGAAATAAAGAACAAGAGCATCCGAGTCGACGATATTTGCATCAGATGTGTTGGTGGATCCCGGCTCAAGAAGCGTCCTCACACCTGCATATCTCGGCTTTGGTGGAGGTTTTGCTGGACACAGTCCCTTGTAAACCTGCAATATTGTTAGTCCAGGGTGGCCATTGGAATATGAAAATGAAGCAGTGGATGGCGTACTTCAATACATGCTGGACCTGAAATACGGATAACGGCTATTCCAGCCTTTCCTGCCCCAGACGAGAGAGCATAGATGGTGTCGTTCTGGAACGAACCATTGTTGATTCTCGGCAACCGATGACCCAAATCATGGAAGCTTCGTCGAGAAACCGCAATGCATTTTCGAGGTTTAAATAAAACGGGCGCGCGATGCAACTCTGGCAGGCGCTTAATTGATGCTCTCTTCAACGCATATCGAAACATTGACAAGAAACAATGTTTTTACTTTCAAAAACGTTTGAAATTGCGATGAACACTCGCCGCTTCCTCTCGTTGCCCAGGGCAGAATTGCGTTTGGAACTCAAAAAATGGCTGTAAAATGATTGGCTGCAGCAAGGGTGTGCACTGATAAGATTGCTGAAGCACAGGCCAACAGAAAACTTCCAGAGTCCCTAAATTTTTTTTTATCAGCGTCAACACCTGCAAGCCCCTCCAAAAAAAAATCTCCAGATTTGCTGTAATTCGCCTTCAGACACCACCCAAAATACCGCCCACCGAATCTCTCGAGACCAACTTTTCATCTACGAATTTAAGTCGAATATCGCAATCATGTCTGACGAAATCGTCTGGCAGATCATCAACCGTACGAAACAATCGCGAATATTTGATGGAAATGAAAATTGTCGCTAATTTTCCTATTCAACAGAACAGTTTTGTGCCTTCAAGCTCAAGACGACCAAGGGAAATCACTTTTGCAGAAATGAATATTCTGTCAGCGGTCTGTGCAACAGGCAAAGTTGCCCCCTAGCCAACAGTCGATATGCGACGATCAGAACATCCCCCAAGGGCACAGTTTACCTCTACATCAAGACTGTACGTGTTTGCAAACTCGGAACGAATGAGAATAATGAGGGTGTGAGGCTAACAGGCATTGGGGAAACAGATTGAGAGAGCGCACATGCCCTCAAAATGGTGGGAGAAGATCAAGCTTTCGCAGAACTATCAAACAGCCCTCCAGCAGATCGAAGACAAACTGCAATACTTTCCCAAGTTCCTCCTACACAAATGCAAGCAACGTCTCACAAGACTCGTCCAGGTCGCCGCTCGAATGCGAAAACTCGCCGCGGAGGAAGCCAGACTCGGCGAAAAGTTGGTACCGAAGATGGCACCCAAGATCAAGGCTCGTGAAGAGGCAAGAGAGCGCAAGGCGCTTGCGGCCGCCAAGCTGGAGAGGACAATTGAGAGAGAGCTGCTCGAGAGATTGAGGCAGGGCGCGTACGGTGATCAGCCCCTGAATGTCAATGCCAACATTTGGAAGAAGGTGCTCAATGCTTTGGAAAACGAGGGCGAGGGTGTTCGCGACAAGGATATGGACAAGGGTATCGAGGAGGATGAGGAAGAGGAAGAGCTGGAGGAAGAGCTCGAAGAGGAGGATGAAGAGGAGGACGGTGCCGTGGAGTACGTTTCCGACTTTGATGAGAGCGATGAGGAGTTGGCGGACCTTGAAGACTGGTTGGGCAGTGAGGAGGATGACAATGACGAGGACGACGATGATGATGATGAGGAAGACGACAGTGAGGAGGATGACGAAGAGGAGATCAAGAAGAAGAAGGCAGGCGACAAGAGGAAGAGAGGGCGTGCTGTCAAGCCATCAGCACGGAAAAAGAAGGAAATCGAGGTGGAGAGAGAGACGGAACGGTCAAAGCTCCTTGCTTTCTAAAGTTGTATTTAAAGGCGTTTTGGTGTCTGCCTGGGCGGGATTGTGTGGTAAAGGAAAATGGTACATTGTCAAGAGTATTCAGCGTTATTCTGTCAGCACTTTGTTAGCTTCAAATGGTCTTTAATATGGTCGTCTCTGGTGTTTATATCTTTGTACGAAGTAGTATGTACGGAATAAAATGGTAACCAAGCTTCTGTTGGCCTTGTCAAGTGGGGCCGAGACGGTGAAAGCTTGGTTCGCCCCCAGACAGGCTGATTTGAAACACTGACACAAGCGCTGGAACACAAACTCCTCTTGCCTTTTCAACTTAGTTCCCATCAACTTTGACAACCACCAGCGATTTCACAGTCATTGCAGTCGCACACAGATATTACCCATACGGCGCAGGGGTATCCAATTTCGAACGATCACATTCATTCTCTTGAGGCAATCTCTCACCGATATTTAATAATCTCCCGCCTCCTGGGTCTCTGGCCAATACAACACATTGATTGACCAATCGGCCAACCAAAACATATCTTTTCTTGACTTTGCGAATAATTCACGAGCACCCGACTTTCCATTCGCGCGCACACGATCGAGTTCCTTGGACAAGCATCCGCCCACCATGGCGTCATGGTACAGCTCCATCTCGTCAAACATCACAAAGCTACAGCGCACAATCTTTGCTGGCGAGAACGACGGCGACACCGAGGACGACACGCACGTCTGTCGCGTACTTCGCAATTACTATCTTGAAGTAAAAAGCCAACCTCTACCCAACTGGCTACCTCCCGACCCAAAGGCGCCTCCCCCGGCCCAGCCCGTGTTGGCCAACTCTCAGCAAACCAGCAGATACGGCAACTTCAACAGCTCGCAGCAAGGCGGTGGAGGAGGACAACTGAGCAGTCTTTGGGATAATGGCGGTGGCAAAGGTCAACAGCAACAAGGAGGGCATAACGCTGGAAACAGAAATCCGTTTGCTGCCAGCGGAGGAGGACAACAGCAGCCTGATCCGAGACAAGCTGTGCCGCAGAGTTTGAGGGCAGGAGGTTATCAATCTACTGGTGGGAGAGTGGAAGGTGTCTCGTCGCCTTCTCCGTCGGTGAGCAGCGCGCAATCGGGTGTTAGTGCGCAGGAGAAGTTGAAGCAGAGGTTGTGGGGTGGTGCGAGGACGACGAGTCCGAATTCTGGGGGACCGTTCCAGCCGCCTGCTCAGCAGCAGGCGCCGGCGCCTCAACAATCGTCTGGGGGAGGTTCGAGATGGGGAGCTAGTTGGGGAGCTGGACAAGGTGCTGCTGCGAATGAGTCTGGGTATGGGAGACGGAATGATCAACCTGTTTTGAGTGCGAATGCGCCATGGGCGGATGGAGGGTTTGATTATCCTGCTGGAGGAGCTGGAGGGAGCAGCGGTGGTGGTGGTAGGAGTTATGGGCTACCAAGCGGACCGAGGGGAGGATTACCGAGTGGTCCTAGGCCTCGATGAAGAATGAAAATGGAAGGGGAAGAATAGCTATGTGACCGTCACGGCGATTTCGGATCTTCGTGGTAGTGTGTTAAATGATGCGGCGTATAATTGCCGCATCACCGTTGACGCATACCGTACATCACTGCAAGGTGGAGATTGCTTCAACATGGCATCACACACGAAGCCGAAAGGGGCAAAGCAGCGGATTACAGGGAGATTCATCTACGAGCTCTGCTGGGGATAAAATAATTACAGTTGTATGAAGGTATATAAGGCAGTAAGCATAATACGAGCGTTTGATGTTTTTTGGTGTTTGTATTTTTCAGAAGTACCTATGATAAAGTCACTACTCACAAAGGAACAGTGCTCAACTGGGCAGATGACGACGCCCATGTCTCGGTCGTACGTGTTTGAGGCAAACTGTTGGTCTTAGCCTCAATGTCTCCCAAGTAAATGCACTAAAATTTAGTGGTAATCGCTCACTGATAGTGAGCTTGGCAGGTACCTGTACAAAAAACAGATGCGGCATCCTGCGCGGGGCAGACCACCTAGCAAATCCATGATGCTGCCCCTCATGGAGACTTATAAGGTATGGTGGAAAGCACCTCGTGGTCTCAGCACCACACATGTCATACCTTTCTCTGGGAAAGAGGGCTTTTTTCATGGTTCGACTTGGTCGCCTGGTTTTCCCCACCAAACATATCACTTGATTCATAACTCATCAAAAGATATAATAATCTTTTAAAAACTAACATCACTCCCAAATAAATGACCAGGATGGTGATGACGTCGTCGTCTCCGTCTTCAAATCCACCCACATCACAACAATCTTCCTCTTCCTCTACTTCTCAACCAAACCGCCCTTCATCCCCAACAGGAAGTTTCTACGCCATGTCCGACGACGAGGAAAGTGACTACAATACAGTCACGCACACAGATCCAGCCCGCGGCGTCAAATTACTCTTTTCCAAATCCAAAGTATACATCCATCCAACACCATCCGCAAAGGATAATATCGCAGGTTATATTGCCCTTCTCCAACAAAAGGGTTCGTCGCGTCCTCTTTCCGCTGATTACCGCCCTTCTTCTTCCTCCTCGGCATCAATATCTGCTTCCGATCTCCTGCTGGCATGGATACCCGAGTCCCAGCTCGGCGACGCCGCGTCCGTCTACGTCAAAGTCGACCTCTGCGACGGCGATTCCCCACCTAGACAATCTTACCTCGTGCCTCCCCCGCCGACCGTCACTTCTAATAGGGGCTCGATCGGTTCGTACAGCTTTGCCGTGCCGGTTTCTGCCGTATATTCGCTGCTTGTGCGTCCCCCGAGTTTGGGATGGTGGTATGGGAGTGTGATAATCAATTCCAGAGCGGGTGACAGTTTCCCGGCGCTGTTTTTTCACGACAATGAGTGTCAAAGCACGATACTCAAGCGGAAGAAGCGGGCTAGGGATACGTTTGATCCGTTTGGCGAGGGCGGGGAGATGTTTTGGGGTGGAGATGAGGTGTTGAGATGGTTGAGGAGATATGTGAATGTTGAGAGGAGCGGGGCGGAGCCCAATGTTTACTTGATTGAGCCGAGCGTGGAGGATAGTACGGCTTTTGGAAGCAAAGTTACGGGTGCTGGGTTTGCTGGGAGAAGTGGCGATCACAGTGTTGGACTTGGCGGAGGAGGTGCCCCGGGGTTGTCGAGAGATGTGAGTAAGGATGGGGGCATGGATCCGTTCATGAAGTTTGTCAAGGAGACGGGTTGGAATATCATGGAAAAGTTTAGCAAGGTTACTACTTTTACAAGGCAGGCTGCTCAGAACGTGTTGGATGATCCGAGAGTGCCACCACAGATGCGGAGGTTGATGAAGAATCCCGAGGTGCAGACGCTGCAGGATGAGTTTGACAGCGCTAGGATCTATCTTGCGAGATGGGCGATGGGGATAGCCGAGCAGAGTGAACGCGATCGTAATCGCAGGATATGGACTGCTAGGGAGGTCATGGAGTTGGAGGATACCGACGTGGGAGAGTTTGAGCTGCTCGATAGCACAAGCAGCTTGACGTTGGAGCAGATGAGAAAGCCGGTCACGCTTGCAGAGTGGAAGAAATTCTTTGACTCGCGTACTGGTAGGTTGTCAGTCACGGTGGATGAAGTCAAGGAAAGAGTATTTCATGGCGGATTGGACCCTGATGATGGGGTACGTAAGGAGGCGTGGCTGTTTTTGCTTGGTGTCTACGATTGGTACAGCACGAGCGACGAGCGTAAGGCACAGACTAACTCGCTCAGGGATGCCTACATTAAGCTCAAGGGGTCCTGGTGGGAACGCCAGATCGATCAGGGCGGTGCAGGCGAGGAGGGAGAGTGGTGGCGCGAGCAAAGAGGAAGGATAGAGAAGGATGTCCACCGTACCGATCGAAACGTACCAATCTTTGCTGGCGAGGATATCCCCCATCCCGATCCAGATTCTCCATTTGCAGCAACAGGCACCAACGTACACATGGAGCAGCTCAAGGATATGCTCTTGACTTATAACGAATACAACAAGGATCTCGGTTACGTGCAGGGCATGTCTGATCTCCTTGCCCCTATTTACGCTGTTATGCAAGACGACGCGATGGCTTTTTGGGGATTCAAATGCTTCATGGATCGAATGGAGAGGAACTTTTTGCGTGATCAGTCGGGAATGCGAGCTCAACTTCTGGCTCTGGACCAGTTGGTTCAATTTATGGATCCTAAACTCTACGAACACCTTCAATCGGCCGACAGCACCAACTTTTTCTTTTTCTTCCGTATGCTTTTGGTGTGGTATAAACGCGAGTTTGACTGGGTGGATATCCTTCACTTGTGGGAAGTTCTCTGGACGGATTATTTGAGTAGTAGTTTTCACTTGTTTATTGCTTTGGCTATTTTGGAGAAGCATAGGGATGTGATTATGACACATCTCAAAGCGTTTGATGAGGTGTTGAAGTACAGTATGTTTTTTTTTCAACCTTACTCTTTAATTTCTTTATTCGCTAACATTCATTTCAGTCAACGAATTATCCTGTACCATCGATCTTGAATCAACTCTTATTCGTGCTGAGGCTCTGTATAAGAAGTTTCAACGTCTGGTTGAAGCAGTTGATAGAAAGGGGAGTTTTCCTCTGCCGAAAAAAACTGCTACTGCTGCTGAGTCTTCTGGGGGAAGTAACGGGAATGCTGCTGTGGCTGGAAAAGCAAAAGCACCCGAACAACAACAACAACAACAACAACAACAACAACAACCTAAATCTCCCTCGGAGCAAAAGAATAAGGTTGAAAAGACTATTTCTACGGAGTTGAGGGCATTGTTGAGTAGAAAGGTGGAGATTCTCACTAGGAAGGAGGTAGCAAAGAAGGGAGAGGCGTTGACTACGGGGAAGTAACAAGACACACGCGTTTACTTTTTTTTACTTTTTTTTTTTGTATGATTAAACCAAGGTGGTGTTTTGGGGGTTTGGGGGATATATTATTTGTCTTGGTAGCAATAATACACACACAAACTGGATTTTCTTTTCTGTCCTCACTTCTTTTGTTTCTGCTCCTTCTCTTTTGTAAACCTCCACCATCTCCCAATAAACCCTCTTATATCCCCATCAGTTAATTTTCCTTCCCAACGGAGATTTTGCAGCCGACAACCTGCTTCTGTGCCTCTCCATTTACGTATCACCTCCTCTTCATATTCTTCTTCTGAGTCTTCTTCTGAATCATCATCAAATAAATCCATTCTTTTGCAACCATCATCAACTTCACTTTCCCCGCTGAGTATCAACCCGCCTTCATTGAGTTTAAAAGAGGGAAAAGAATTGGTAGCGGTCCAAAGTGAATACATACTCAGATTTTCGCCCCATTTTTCTGCGATGGAAATGATATCGTCAAAGCAAAGGATTTTGTCACGGTAGAGGAGATAGAGAGCGATATAAAATGAGGGGGAATCGAGGAGGGTGGCGCGGAAGGGGATTTGACCTAGACGGGGGGGTTGTCGGGATAGGTGGAGGGCGCGGTTGAATTCTTGGAGGGCTTGATTGATTTCTTTTTGTTTTTCTTTTGCTTGTTCTTTTAGTTGTTTTGATGGTGGTCGTCCTGGTTTTCGTTTTGTTGATTGCGGTGTTGATCGTGCTGGTTGACTTGATTGGGTTGATCGCGCTACTGATTTTATTGATGATACTGCATGTGGTCGTCGTGTTGATGTTGCTGCTTCTGATGAAGACGACTCTGACTCCAACTCCAACTCTTGTTGTTGTTCCAATTCTGCTGATGAACTCAAAGTTGAAAGTGAACCCTCCTCCTCCTCAGGAGACTCCAGCGGTGGTACCACATATCGTCTTTTCTGCCCAGGTTTAACAGCCAACAACTTTGCTGATACAGTATTATTCCCACTCCCACCAGTCCCACTACTTCGTCTCTGATGATAACCATACTCCAATATCCCCACATTCCTAACCGCTTCCATACTCAATCTCTGTGCTTCAGATAATCTAGGCGTACTTGATCGACGTCGTTGTTGCTGTTCACCATTCACAACAACTATATCCCATCCCCACACCATTAACCATCTGTTTCATCCTTAAAGATATAATTTGTGAGGGGAAAAAGAAATACTCACGACTCTTCTTCTTGACGACAGAACCCACAAATGACCTCCTCCTCCCAGCCAGTTTACTCAGTCTTTCATTAGCCGCTTCCACCTCTCCTCTCCTCTGTTTTGCCGTTGCTTCTTTTCCGTCCATTTTTTGGTGTTGAATACCGGGCCTAACTATTGCCGCCGCCGCTTCTTCTGAGCACTTTTGATAAACGTGATATTGTGTATTCATTCCCTGTAGAGATAAACCAGCAAACAATAACAATTTATATAAGCAAGAAATTAAACCATTATCCAGGGCATTCTACAATATCATTCGAATGCCTGGGTAAAAGAATACAAGAGATCAAGTTAGTTTACAGATACTCCTTTCACCAAGTTTCTCACCATAAAACATTCCATTGTTTCATCCCAATCGATGCAAGCGGCAGAACCCAGAGATACTATTGGAAATCCATTTTCTTTGTTCTTGCACAGCACATAACATTGCTGGAACTAGCTGGAACTAGCTGCTGTGATTTAACATACAAAGAGTTTTGGAGACCCTAAAAAACTCAAGTTCACCTTCGAATAATCCAGATACAAACATCACAGATACAAAAGTTCCAAAACTCAGAATCCAAAGGATCTTATTGCACTATGGAAATTTGAACATTACAACAAATGAAGAATACAACCAAAGTATCTACTACCTTGCAAAAAAACAAAAACTCAATACAGACAAAAGAAATAAAGTCAAACCATAAAAGCATAAACAATGCCGTGTCAATGAACATATTGCCAACCCATGTGACGGTCCAAAATGCACAAGTTGTTGGAGAAGCTTAAGACCTATCTCTCTCACACACACACAGACCAGATCGAGCGACAGTCCATCACCAACGACAATGTAAGTTGTTTGCCGCTTGGTGCCACGAGCATGTAATAAAAACCCCCACTTGGCAATTTCAATTTTTTTCTCTTGTCTCGGAAACTTGCATAATGTGTACCCTAGAAGAAATGACAAAAAACCAGATTGTTAGAACCATGTTAGGGTTTGAGCAGAGACATTACCTTAATTCAAGAATCCGGGGTTGTGGAAATTTTTGGTGGACGTCGATGGACCCATGGGAGCAAAACCTTCGCTGTCGCCATTCACACTTGCACCATTGGACCATTGGCGAAGGATGAGAGATTCTTTATCGAGCACTTTCAAGCATGTCAAGTCGCAGATTCATGGCGGATTAAAAGCTGTTTCAAAGGGCAAGGCGATAGCTGAGTGTATCGTAAGAAGACGCATTTACATGTCGAAGAGGACGATTTTAAGCTCTCGATTGGTGTTTCACGTTCATGGCTGACTGCTGAAGGTTGATGTGTTTTCGTATCATGATGCCGCTACGTAAAAGAAAATCCCCCCGGTGAAATAGCTGTTGCGGTAATCGTCACGAAAATAGTGATGTGCCGAAGAGCCGAAAAAATAATCATAATGGTACAGGCGCGGCTGCCATCCAAACCGGAAAGATGGGTGAAAGTGGTGTGAATGACGCCAAAGCAGTGTCGACCAGTGCCGCAGACCGCAATAAAAAAAAAAAAAGAAAACCGAATCTCCCCATGCCTCAGACCTGTCGAGTGTCGCAACCCTCAGGCTAAAATCTAAGAGAAAAGAAAACCGAGAGTTGCAATGACACGCGACGCCGAAGTAGGGCCAATTACCTTCCAAATGTCTGCCGTAAAACTCCTTTTAGGATATCCGAATTTTCCCCATTACCAGACGCGAAAATAGAGATAAGAAATCCATGCTGCCTGAAAGGTCAAATACCTGAATAGGGTGAAGCCAAATCACAAATTTAGCGGGCGCCTGCTCTAGTCAGTTAACGATATCTTCCACAAGGGGAAGAAGTCTTACCGTAGGGGTCACGGCTATCCCCACGGGGAGGAGCCTCTCCGTAGCCGGAACCGGCAGGAGGAGCAGCGTCGCGTGGGCGAGAATCACGATCGCTGGGACGGTAATCACGATCACCGCGGTCATAGCTGGGACCACCGCCGCGACGATCATCACCGCCGCCGCGGCCGCCGGCATAGCGATCACGGTCTTCACGGCCAGCGTAGCGATCAATGCCTCCGCGACCGGCATAGCTATCGTCACGATCGCGACGGTCATAGCCACGGTCCTCACGGTAGTCACGGCCGTAGCCACGGTCATCGCGGTAGTCACGTCCGCCCCCGCCGCCGTATCCTCTATCATAACCACGGTCAAGACCACGATCATAACCACGATCCTCACGGCCGTAACCACGGTAGTTGCCACGGTACGAGTCATCACCACCGCGGAAGCCACCGCCATAACCGCCACCATAGCCGCCACGGCGACGGTCATCAAAGCGACCACCACCACGGCCATCTTCTTTAAGTAAAAGACACGTAGTTAGTTACTCTGTGGCTTGAAAGACGACAAAGGGACAACGGTATCAACTTACCACGCTTAGGGGGTCCGAAGTACTTGCCCGGGGTGGGAGTACGAGGGCGGGCACGACGAGCCTTCTCGATGCTCAGGGTGCGACCCTCAATGACCTCACCGCGCAATCCCTCCATAGCGGCATCGGCCATGTCGGAGGTGACCATCTTGACGAAGCCGAAGCCACGCGACTCGCCAGTGTGAGGGTCCTTCATGATCTGGCACTTCTCGACCTCGCCGTACTTTTCAAAGAGACGAGTGACTTCGCTCTCCTCGAGACGAGGGTGAATACCGGTGACGAACAGGTTGGAGCCAGGGTTGACAGCACCGTCCTCATCCTTGTGGGAGTTTTCGCTCTTGACAGGAGCCCTGAGGATCGTCGCGAGTTAGCGACTTGTTCAGATTGAATTGGTTGTTGTTGAAAGAAACGTACCGGTCGTTGCCATTTGGCGACATGGAGCGACGACGAGACTCGTGGCCATCGTCACGACGGGGGGAAGCGCTACGATCCCTATCATAGCGAGGGGCCTCATCTGTGTTTAATCAGGTCAGCAACGAAGTCGGCGACACGCGTGATTGGTATCTGGCGATGGGACGTGGTTGAACGAGGCTGCGGGAGGGAAGGGAGGAGGCGACTTACCATCGAAGCGGTCGCCGTTGGCGTTCTCGTAGTCCATCGAAGTGGTAGCCATCGTGGAAAATTAGTAGAATAGTCGATGGAAGCTAATTACTGATGGGGTTGGGTTTGGTCTGCTGTCGGTTGTCAAATGGCTGGCCGACAAGTGTGGTTGTAAATGGTGGAGTTTGCAAACTGGGGAAAGAGAGGAAGAAGGTTGAGAGAGGATGACAGAGGTTGCAGCGAACAGCAAGGTCGCAAAAAAAAAATTATTACCAAAGCGCGCGTACCAATTTGACCAGAAGCCTGGGGACCAGGGGTTAAAACGTGACCTGCGACTTGCCGTATGAAAATAAAAATGTGCAGAAAAAATTTCGTTCGGGAACGAGAAATTAGATATGTAAGAATCCGCTGATTAAAAACAGAAACAAAGAAAGAGGAAGAGAAAGAAGGTTCAACCCCCAAAGGCAGAGAGAAAACCTTAATTCGAGGCAACGAGCTCAGTTTCCGACTCGACGTTTGCCTTGCGCCTCACTTGATTCTCGCTAATTGCATCTTTCAGATTTCACACTGCGGCGGAAGGCATGGCACTAGTCCGTAAACGGCTAATCAGGCTGCAGCTTGGGACGCGTTTTGGAAAATTCGGGCCAAGGCTTTGACTCCACTTCGGATTCCAACCAAGCAAAACCCCAGAAGCCAGGGAAGGTCCAAAAGGGCCCCTATTTTCATCATCATCTTTTTTTTCTTTCCTTAAAAGTCATAGGTATTCAGCGAAACTCAAAGTAAAGATTCTGTGATTTACACAAGTACTTCGGTTTTTTTTTTTTGGTTTTTTTTTTGCATCGCAGCGCATGTAATGTCTGAGGCCTCCGTCACCACCATACCGTGTCAACCTGGAAGGCTGCAGACAAGGAGGTGGCAAACAACCGCCCGCCCTGAAGGTGCAGCCCGCTCCTCATTGGACAATCCCTCCTGCAGCAGGGTCACGATATCTCCCACGCCTCATTGACAACTCACTATTCCGACTCTGCAATAAGCCAACCAAATAATCAATACTCATCCTCCGATTCATCATCTTCCACCGCCACTCCTTCCGTCACCTCTACTACTATCTCTACTACCACCTCGACTATCAACCCTTTTTCCACCACTCGCTCTCCTATAACTCTCTCGCCTTCCTTTTCCTTTACCAACACCGCTATCGAAAACTCTCCAACCACTTATCTCTTCCAACCTCTGTTCCACAATCTTGTCCCCCTTGTTCACCCCAGCCTTGTTCTACAAGTCTTTGATCTCATTCCTTGGCGGCATATCAGCCAGCAATGCCTGCTTGACATTGATCTCCCTCGGCCTATACCTGTCCAAGAACTCGAGCGCTTCCACAGCCTTACCACCACATGCCCGCTCCAATGCCAAAAATGCAAAATGTCCTCCCACAACCGGCCTTGCCATGAAATAAATGCCAGGATACCCTCCATTTCCCTCTGTCTCGTACAGATCTGTAAAGGGTCGATCTAATCATGTCATTCGGTTAGCGCTGTTCAACCTGTGCGAGGAAGAGTGTCCTTACCAGTTTCTGTCTCGTTAACCCACTTGGCAACAGTCGTCAAAATCTCTGTCCTAGTCTTCTTACTGGTAACAGCAGCGGCGAAAAATTCCCAGTCGCTTTTGGTGTAAAGGTGTCTCGAATCAAGCGGCAGCCCATACTGTTGAAGGACAGCAGAATACCAATCACTCTGCATCTGATAGACCTTATTTGGGATGAAGACATGGTCCTCGTATCTAGCCCCCAGGGGTTTTTGGCCGTTGTCTTTACCTTTCCCATAGTCACTGTTGTCCTTATCTGAGATATGGAAGCAAAGCAAAGAGTCCGCATAAAGGTTGTAGATGGTTGTCCAGCTGCCATACCACGTATATGCCAACTTGGCGTGCGTCTGGTCTCGTGAGATACCGTACTCCTGCCATTTCTCAATGTACGTCTTTGAGATATTCCGGTAGAACTTCGCTTCCTCTGACTCGCCAACAATGTCTGCAATTTCACTCATGGCCTTGATCCCGATGATGCCTTTCAAGGCAAGATTTGTTTGGTTGGCAAGCCATCCAGCAAAGTCGTCAGTGCAGAGCTGATTGTGAGGAATGAGGGACTCTCTGACAAGGTACCCGGTCCATTGTTTCCAGAGCTTGTACGATTTCGAGAGCCATTTCTCTGCGGCTTTGGGGCCCGTCATAACCTTTTCCCTCCGGTCCACCCCGAACTTGTCAATGGCCGTCCACCAGGCCCCAAAATTGTCGATGGGTCTCGCATGCTCTCCGGCTTTGGCGTGCACGAACGCCGACTCGGTGTTATACTTTAAAGAATTGGCCAGAGCGAGACCCATTATTAGCATGTTACCGCACTCTTCGACAGGCATGTACTCGTCGTTTCCATCAGAATGTCCTGTTGCGTTCGGAAAGTGGGAGCCAAGGTCATGCATACTGTAATCATTTGGATACTGGCCACTCAGTTGGTGTTCGAGAAGCGGTTCCAAAAGATAACCCAGCCATCTCGGGTTGGTGTACAAAAAGAATGGGAATGCAGGAAAGATCACGTCTACAGTCTGGAAGTTGCCATTAGACGATATTTCTTTCAAGAAAAGAATGGGATCATCAGGGGTCCCAGAGAACTGTGTTGCACCGAGAACCTGGCGCGCCGAAAGTGCTGCAATGTCTTGATATTCGGCAGATCCTGACTCAAACGCATCGATTGCGAGTTGATCCGAGTAGTTCCTCGCTAGAGACGACGCAGTTTGAAAGTCGTTGTAATGATAGGCGATGAGCTGGTCTTCAGCGGCAAAATATGATTGCCAAAGGGGCTTCATGTAAGTCAAGCCCCTTGCTGAGGCAAACTGGACTACGGGGTCCTGAATCAGAGCAAAAGTAAATTGGACTTGGTCCGTCTTCGTCGGGCATCCTTTACTCTGCCCCTTCGCCAGCCTGAATGACTTGGAAAAGGCAAACACAGGCTCATCTTGCATGACGCGCCGAAAATCTTTATCGACCTCGTTCCTTAGGTATCCTTTCTCTGCAAAGTGCTGACGGAGATGAGCAGAAATTCCAGACTGATGGTGAACGTCAACCGGCGCTGAAAAGTGTAAAGTTCCCCACTCGGCTCGATCATTAAACTCGGTGAGATGCTCCTCGGAGGCTCTTGCCACTTTCCATGTCTTGATGACTGCGGCCCAGGCGGCTTTAGGTTGAGGAGGCTCGTACAGGTCCCACTTTATAACATTGTCCCTATTTCCAGTGACCCATTCTCCGTTGACGTCTGTATATACATCTACGTCAACGCAACCTTCGACAAGAACGGTCAAATACGCAGCAGGTATTGCCTGTCTGAATGTGGAAGAGGGTGTGATGGGCGACAAGAATGAAAGCGTCAAGCGCACGCTCTTCTCTGATGATGGTCCTGCTATTTGGTACGTAAGGTTTGTAGTCGAGGCATCAAAAGTTGTTCCAAGGTAATCTGGATAAGTGATTTTGTATGTTCGATGGTGTGGATCGAGGGAGTCTTGTGGTCGACCAAGCAGGGGATAGACTGTGCCAGTGCTCGGAACCGATGCCATGACCGAGAAGCCGACCTGATCAGAGTCAGTCAATTCCTTTTTTCTTTTTCTTTCAACAAAAGGGACCTCATACATGGGCCCCAGTCCAGAATATTGGCCAATTCTCCCATGGTACATCTCTAGCATGAAATAGCCAGGTGCTGAGATAGGGGTTGCGCACGATCAACGGGACGACGTTCGGAGTGAGGGTAGACGCACTGGCAAGAGTGGCCAGCGTTATGAGATTGAACCGCATCTTTTGCTGAATCCCAAATTAACGGGCAGTCATCATCGGACCGGACAAATTACTGGCAGAATCTTGAACAAAATCAGAGCTTGCAAAAATGATGTAAAGTTGAAAGAGGATAGGAGGAAAGAAAAGAGACGGGAAGAGGGGTTGTTGGAAAGGAGATGACGCTTGCTGGGCGATCCTTCACTCCTTCCAGGCCCAGCCGTTCCAGGTTCCTAGAGGGGATGGTTCGTAACCGACAGGGATACTTCACGATACACTAGCGAACGAACCCCGCATTCGGGGCCTTTCTTCCCGCTGTTGCATGAAAGTGGGACATCTTGAGCTGTCAACTGTGGAGTTTGTATACTGAGTGTCAACATTCAGTTTACCTATTCCTACATACAATTGGAAAGCTGCAGCTACCTCGAGCAAATATTCCTTCCTGGCCAAAATAAGCTGCAATCCGTACAATGGGCAAATACTGCCCTAGCTGACCAAAACCAGATAACTGATCCTCCCATTCCTCCCATGCCCTCGACTACGACACCAGGTATCTATACATAGACCAACAAAACTTTCAGTGAGACCAGAAAAAATAGGGGCTCTGAAAAAAACGATTTAAAGAACTAAAAGAATAAATAGAAGCAAATAAAATGGACCTCGAAAGAGATTACCTCAGGATCCACGGAACAGGAACTGTAGATCCTCAGGACTCAACGAGTCCATGGCTGCGTCGTCCGAGTTGATGGTTGAGTTGATCATGTTAGTCTTCTTCTCTTGGAGGAGAACCATGCGGCTTTCGACAGAATCCTCGATGCAAAGCCGCGTGATTGTGCAAGGGCGAGTTTGTCCAATTCGATGGCAGCGATCAGCAGACTGCCACTCACTACAGATTTTCAAGTCAGTACACTGCTCCAATCTAATATCAATCTGTAAAATAAAACATACGCTGCGGGGTTCCACCAAGGATCAACGATGAAGACGTGCGATGCTTCAGTCAAGTTGAGCGCGACACCTCCGGCCTTCAAAGAGACCAGGAAGCACTCGACGTCTACGTTGTTCATGAAATGCTCGATCGAGGCCTGGCGCTGGGCGGGAGTCATGCTCCCATCGAGCATCACTGTCGTGATACCAGCCCGACGCAATCGCCACTCGATCAGCTGCAACATGGTAGTAAACTGCGAGAAGATAATAGACTTGTGGGAGGCGTTGTCGGACCGAAGTCTATGCAGTTCGTGAACAAGGAGTTCAATTTTTGATGAAGAGGTCCAGTTTTCCATCTTGATGCGGTTGATGATTGACGACTTCTTGACCAAGGCCTCGTCCTGTTCCATTTCTGGCTGCTCGAGGTCAATGGAGAGCGGGATATGGCATTGAGGGCAATTGGGCTCAGTCGTCGAGTGCAGGTAGCTCTTGACACACGTACGACAGAAGTCATGCTTGCATCGAGAGCGAATGGCATCCTCCGCAGGCTCGTCACAAATACCGCAAACTAAAATATTCTGCCCTCCCTCGCTGTTCTTCTTTAGGATCAAATCAGGATGGTCAGCCACCTGGCGCATTTGCATGATAAGACCGAAAATATTGGCGTAGTTGTTGAGAAGAACACCGGTGGCCACGTATGTGTCGAACTTGCGCTGGCCGTTGGTCATGATACTGTTGGCAAAATCGTTCTCTTCTTCGCCAAAGAATTGACGCTCAACATTGATTTCCTTCACAGGAAGCTCCATTGAATCGGTGTGATCTTTCTTCACTCGACGAAGCATAATACGATCCGTCATGATTCTCAGCTTCCGCAAGGCCTCGGTGCCGGGACCGCGGTTTCCATACCTCTGAATGGGGTTGAGGAGCTCCTGGTTGAACACAGATACGTGCTGCATTCCACCATGATTGCAACTGGTGCAGCGATTGTCGTCGTTCATGGACCACTCCAAAGTTGAGCACGGACACATCTTGCAAAGGTAGCAAGAAAACGGTTGGATGTTGAGGAAGCGTATGAGTGAAAAGAACTCTCCGATGCGGTTCTGGAGTGGTGTTCCAGTCAGGCACCACCTGTAGGTGACCTTCAAAGCGAAACATGCCTTGGCTGTCATAGTTGTGCGTGTCTTGATACAGTGGGCTTCGTCAAGTATAACACGGTGGAATTCAGTCTTGTGGATGACGGAATTCTCTTTGTAGAGGCCGTCCTTCCGATTGAATCCCTTCTCTTGCTTGCGGTACAGAGATTCCAAGCTGTTGTACGACATGATGATCACATCATACTTCTTGATGTCCCTAACAGTCAAGTTCTTGGACTTGGCGTTGGTTCCGTGAAATACTAGGGTCTTGAGAGTCCCATCCGTGTAGGACTGAATCTCCGTCATCCACTGCATGAGTGCAACAGGAGGAACGAGAACCAAGGAGGGCTTATCTGCTGGGAAGTCGGACATGATGAGGGAGACAGCCTGAATGGTCTTTCCAAGGCCCATCTCGTCCCCCAAAAGCCCGCCTTTCCACTCCGTTTTCTCCATAGCTTTCATCCAGGCGAGCCCCTCAAGCTGGAAAGGCTTTAACTGGCGGGAAATTGATTTTGGCTGCTCAGCTCTACCGGCCTTCAGGACGGGCATGTTCTCCAAGTCAACCCACATCGTCTTAAGCTGAGGGTGCTGGTTCTCGAGGCGGTTTCTGTCTTTGCGAGCTCGACGTGTGCTTGCATAAGCTCTGTAGGCACGTCGATTATTTGTCGCTTGTCGAACAGCTGAGGCAGTTACAGTTGACGAACCAGCCCCGTCGCCGTCTTCGTCTTCATGATCGTCCAAATCAGGAGGGTCAGAAAGTTCAGAGTCAGATCCGCTGAGATCAGCGACTCGGATGCTATCATCATCTTCAGGTGGAATGCTCTCATCATCAGCCAGGGCTGCTGGCGCTGTCCGTGACGCCACATTGGATGCAGTGGGCTTGGATTTGCTAAGTTTGGGCTGAAACTCCTCGTCATCGCTGGGAAAATAAACGTCGCTCAGCTCGCTGCTGTCCTCTGAATCTGGGACAACAATTGCTCTCTTCTTGCCGGGTCGGCTGCTGGGTGACGGTGCAGGCTTAGAAAGCCGGGACGCTTGAGCAATCTGTGAGCTCGCCACCATAGCTCGTACGGTTCCTGATTTGGCAGCAGCATCATCCTCTTCAGCTTGAAGCTTCCTTGCCAATTTAGCACTAGCAGAATTATCCGAGAAATCTTCATCCTCGCTATCTTCGACAACCCTCTTGCGCTTACTGCTAGTCATGGCATAGATGCTATTGGCCTGGGTGGATTTCTTTGCAGCGGGAAGCTGGACCTCAATTCTATTCAGGCGCTTCTTTGAAGACGGCTGTGAAATCTCTGGGGCAGGTGTGGCAACATTGCTGGTGAGAGGTGTTGAATATTCACTTCCAGACGTATAGGTCGACGGGGTGAGTGCAGTGGAGGAATCGATTGATGAGAGGCCTGCCGATGTATTAGTAAGATGTTGAAATGGCAGATGTGCTAAAGAAACATGGAAAAGGTCAAAATCGACCAAAATCGATTTTCACAAGTTCATCTGATCGACACGTCCAAGGCCGCCCGCCCTGGTTGTGTTACCGATGCACCCGAAAACTGGGTTTCGATATTCGATAAAATAAATCGGGGAAAAAAGAGAGAAAGAGCTTACCGTTGGCTGCCGTGGAGCTGCGAGTGCGCACCATTTTGAATGTGCCGATATCGTTGTCAAGTATGGTGGTGAAAAGGTGACAATTCGCTCGGCAGATGGCCGCCTCCGCCTCAACTTCCAGCCCAAATGCCCTCAGCAAGGGAGTCGACAAAATTTGATTAAAAAGAGAAGAAAAAGCAGGCGTTATATTGGGGGAAGGAGGGACCCAGTATAAACGAGTAAACTGCTTTAAAAAATTGAGAACAATGGATGTCAAGAGAGCGAAAAAAAAAATCAAGAATTTATTGCCACCTTCCTGTCGCTGCAACTCATCTGAAGAAAGGTCGTCAGCGGTGCCCGGCGGGAAGGAGCTGAATGAAAGGTTCGCGTTTGTCAAACGCGATCTCACATGACCTGCCTTAATTGATTTGTCCAACATCAGCCAACCTCCACCAACTCTCCCCATCTATTGGCAGGCAGCAGCAGGCAAGGGAGAGACAGAACGATCATCAGTGGTCAATCTGAAGCCACAAAAAGCTTAGATAGGTTTCAAAAACCCAAAGCCCCTTTGTGTTTCGGACGGTCCTGCCCTGCCTTCCATTCTCACCGCTGTTGCCTTCATGGAAGGTTCCTTTCAACCTGAACCTTCCAAATTCATCCCCCAAAAAAATCTGATGTGAAAGAGTGGCCCGCTTGCCAGTCATGTGCTTTGGCGTCAACACAGCCCAGAAGAGTTTAATTGAATTTTGCCCCTCCTCGCGTCTCGACCGTGTTCCGTCCTCTCTGATCCCGCCATTTTTCTCACTCCCAATTTTTTCTTTTGTCAAACCAGGCCATCAAATTTCATTGTCAGCCTCACATTTTCAATTCCTCTACATCCAGTGTCGCAATCTGCGATTTTTGATCCAAAATGTCAGTCATTTCTATATTTCATATTATCTGCATCTTTTTCACTAATGCTTCATAGGTCTCGACCGAACCGAGCTGGGCGTCGTATTATGGGGCCGCAGTCGGCCTTAACGGACTTCTTGGCTTCACATAACATATCCGCTCAGCAGATTCGACAAGACGTTGAGCAGCGTCGTAGGGCGGCGCAGGCTAATGTCAACGATGAGAATGAAGATGATGCCGACGAAGACGACTCGGTCGCCCAGGTCACCTCTGCGGCAAGCGAAGAGCTTACTGTATCCTCATCCCGAGCCACCAGAGCGACTAGGCGAAGCGCTCAGATAGAGGCACAGAGGAAGAAGGAGCAACAGGCCATCGAGAAGATCAAAGCCAGCAAAAAGTTTAATAAACGCAAGCGCAGGCCCAGCGATAGTTCAGATGATGAGGAGGAAATTATTCGGGCTCTCGCTCAAGAGCGCGCGAAGCCCCTGCCTGGCCAGATGGAAAACTGCGCGCAGTGTGGGAAGCGATTCACGGTCACCGCATATTCCAGAAACTCGCCTGATGGAGGCCTGCTTTGCACTCCCTGCGGCAAGGAGCTTGACAAAGACAATGGTGCAGCGAAAAAGAAGCCCAAGCGAGTCAGTGGAGGTGCCGTCGGCAGAAGACGTCAGATACAGAGCAAGATTCTGGACGGCACCTACACACTGGGAGGGAAGAGCCTGATGACATTGTGCATTGAGACACTTGCCAAGAACATTGAGCTGGCCGAGGGTCTGGGTGATCTACCTGCCCCGATCATCGACAAGATTGCACGCAAGCTGTCCAAGCATCGTCTCATGAACTCTCAAACTCTGAGCCTGTTCTTACAGCCAACTGCTGATCAAGTTTACATATACGATGCGTCAAAGCTCAATTCCAGCGACTTCATTCGAATCTTTCAAACAGTTCCGAACCTCAAGAAGCTCAAGGTTCGCTGCGGTATTCACTTCAAGGACGAAGTCATGGACTATCTCATTTCTCGCAACATCGAACTCGCCGATCTGTATCTTCATGGGTCCAACCTCATCTCCGAGGCTAAATGGATCGAGTACATCAAAAAGAAAGGCCACGCCCTCAAGTCTCTCCGTGTGTACTGGACAGACAAGCACTTTACCGAAGATGTCATTTCTCAAATTGTGGCTACCTGCACGTCCCTGGAGAGACTCAAAGTCTGTCACAATCAGCAAGTCGCAGAGCTGGGTGTCATGGAGCTCAGCATGATCAACTCTCTCCGCCATCTCAGTCTGGATTTGCGGACGCCAGTCCACTCCGATGCGTATATTTGCGTTTTGGGAGATATAGGAGCTCAATTGCAGACCTTGTCCCTTACCCGCGTTCCCGAGGTCGACAACTCTTTTCTCGACGCCATGCACAACAAGTGTCGGTGTCTCAAGAAGCTGCGCGTCACCGACTCGGAGGTGATGACTGACGCCGGTTTTGTCCGCCTCTTCAAGAATTGGGAGAACCCAGGCTTAGTATTTCTTGACCTTCAAAAGTGTCGATTGCTTGAGCAGCACCGCCACCGTGAGAACCCTGACCACATTGGTCTGTGCTCCAACGGTTTTAAGGCTTTGATGGAGCACTCGGGTAAGACGCTAAAGCATCTGAACGTTCACGGCTGCCGGCACATTGCGGCCTCGGCATTTGAGGAGGTCTTTAGCCCAGACAAGCGGTACGAGGCGATGGAGAAGATGGAGATCAGCTTCTGTGAGGAGGTGACGGATTATGTTGTGGGAAGCATCTTCCGGAGCTGTCCGAACCTGAGGGAGCTGAATGTGTTCGGCTGCATGAAGGTTAAAGATGTCCGAGTACCGAGGGGCAAGATTCTGGTGGGCGTGCCGAACGCCAGGGGGATGGTAATTGAGGGAGAGGAGGATTTTTAAGGGGTTTGATGGTAAAGTGTGGTCTGTCTTCGAAAGGAAGGCAAATACTTTCTCAATACTCTTATGACATTAACGAAGAGTGTTTTATTGCCTTTTCTTTTTCTTAACGGAGTTCGGAAGAATGAAGGAATAATCTGGGACTTTTGTTGCTTGCAAATTTGCTTTTAGCTTGCAAGTGGGAATATCTGTGTGTGTGTGTGTGTGTGTGTGTGTGTGTGGAAAACATGACGGATTTTCGAGACGGGTTTATACTTGGTGTACGGATATATGTAGCGTATTGTTAATTTGTTTTATTTACACCTTGCCTGTTGAGACGGTTTTTATACGTAGTGTACGGATATACGGAGTGTAGCATATTGCTGATTTGTCAATTTACACTTTGTGTGTAAGAGTATCTTGAAGGCGGTTTATGTCTTTGAAACTTTAGGATGTCCATACATGTATGTATGTGCATGTACTTGTAGTCTTATTATAAAAACCTACAATGGCACTGTAGAGAAGCGAACCAAAGTGGAAAAGGAGGTCATGTCTGTCTTGGGGAATTGAACATTTGCCGCCTGGGTCAATTGGGGAGTTTCAACCGTTTCTTGAAGTCTTACTCATTCTTGATGATGTTCATATTAGCCAGTCAACATGGCAGAAGAGGTCTGTCGTGGTGCCTTCATGATTTCCCCGTTCGTCCTGAATTTCAGTCATTCAAATGTGAGTCAAACTTAACCTTGTCATGGTGATGGTGATGGTTCCACATCAAACACATGCTGCTGAGTGAAATCCGGGGAACTTGCTCTCTTTGTTTGTTCTCCATCTGGGGCTCCTCTTTTTACGTGGGGAAAAACAAACTGCCGTGGACCTGGAGAGTTTTCTGAGTCACGAACAACTGTGGAGTATATTTGTCAATACATACGTATTGTTCCTTGCTTCCTTTTCACCGAGCAATCCTTTGTAACTGAGGAATTGTGCAATACGACGTAAAGCTGCCGTGATTGTTTTTATTACTTTTCGTATTGTGTGAGTAAAGTTTGTTGTTGCATGTGCTTGCCACAGGAAGGTGGAGCTTGGAAACGAAGCTATCGTCAAAGGCCTTGACGAGGTTGAGAGAGGACCATGGGTACGATATCCCACACCGTTTCCGATGTGGTAAAAAGAGGACAAGCCACGCGGGGGAGGGGGGTAGAAGAAACAAAACACGACAAGAATAAAGCTTCTGACGTGCCGCGGCGCCCACGTTGCACGCTTCGTCCGTCTCTTGGACGAAAATCCGGGGTTGAGCGTGGGGATGTCATGGGATTCCGGGTCATGGGATAGACCACCGTTGTCAGTCCGGGGATTTGGGACGGCGGTGTAAAAGGGGCAAGGCCGCCAATGTCCCCAAAGATGAGATGATGTTGGGGATCTCGGTGTTGTGTGACGGCCACCAAAACATGAGCTTTGCGTGTAGTTTGTGGATCCCGTTCAGGCCTACCCCAAGAATGACCATATGCTTGTTGATTGCTTTCCGGGGTTTATCGTCAACAAGGGAAGGGTGGAGGAACCTTGTTTGGTGTTTTGCGGGGATTGGGATAGCCTCAAAGGATGCACGTTCCCGCAGCAGAATGCCGGGGCTCCGGTTATCGGACTTGATATCGATCTTTTTCGACATCTTACCTAGTTGCAGTCTGACTGTGTTTTGTGATGCCTCGCAAATTCCATTGCTACTCACATGCGGCCTGACGTTCAATCTGGTCCCGATATCCCCCGTAATATTGCACCCAAACCCGGGATGAGATGAGTTGGAGAAGAATCAACAATTCCCACTTCACCAGGGTTTTAGCCGATCAGATCCAAGGTCGTCCGGATCATGACCGGCTGGGGAGAATTGCGCCATTGAAGGACGGAGGCATGTGCTAGCGGGGAGCTGTTGACCTGGCCAATTTTGTGCCTGGCTTCTTTTTTTCTGAAGAGCTTCGTCAAGCTTCTGGTCAAAGCGTGATGGCTTTGGGCGTGTGCAAAGACGTTGGAATTTCCGAAATAATGCGCCCCAATCCAGTCAACAGTCACGCGGACGGCCTGACCGGTCATTGTGCAGCGTAAACGTCAACAAATTTCCCCAAAGTTCGGACTTTGACACACCAGCAACGCAATGTTGATATAACGTCGGGAAAACGGCTTGGTCTGTCCGATCTTTTGGGACAACGGAGTTCCCATCAAAGTTCAGACGAAAGAGTAAATCTCGATTGTTCCTGTTTGAAGGCGGTGGAGACCCTTCAGCGGCACATCAGACCGCAACCGCCACTTGCCATGTTTCACCAATGCTGGCTTTTTTGGGTGTGCTTCGAGAAGGTGAGAAAGTGCTTGGCCAGAAAGCGAAATTCTGGAAAATGCCGAGAGGTGACCATGGCGCAGAGGGTCGCATCCCTGTGATAAAATCGGGAGAAGTCGGGGTGAAAAACTCTTGTGAAGCAGTGAGATCCATGCAGCCTGGACTGCAAGTTCCGCATCTGCCTTCCCCGGGCATCCCCCTGAGAGCTCCACCGCTCCACCGCCCCACCCTTTCGATTTGCGACAGGCCCCTCCGGTCCCACACCGTGACCCACCGATGGTCCATATCGACGAACTGCGACATTGCGGATTGCCAATGTCTCTGATTGAGAACGGCAGGAAACCTGCAGGCCCGGAGTAGCGGTACCTGGGCTGTTGCAGCAACAATTGCTCTCTGTTCAAGTACTGCATACAACAACATGTCGGATTCCTCGCGGCCTAATCTTTTCGGATTTTTGTTGCTGTTGTTGCCCATCTCACGCACAGATACTTTAAAAAGAAAAAACCGGGCTCCGAAATTTGGCCAAGATAATTTTCCGGCGGTAGGAGTGCCGATGCTGCCGGTTCGGTGTGTAACCTGCGAATCCATACCATGATTACCATCAACGAGGACTGGACCTGAGGAGCGCTGGTGAAGATCTGAGGAGCCCTGATCTCCCTCAGCCGCTCATTAGGTAATTTTCGCAGGCGCTTGCAGGCTCAACAGGGAGAAGAGGTCACGTTCACTGTGTGAAAGGTTGGGAGACCGACAAACCATCACAAACGCAATCCCGACTTGGCCTGCCGTGGCCTTGTTGACGAGGAGACCCCAGCTATCAACTCAACCACCGGTTCGGGACGAGCCCTGTTAACCCAAAGAGGCAATTGATGCTTCTTTATACGATATCTGATTGGACGGCTAAGGGCTTGGCTGCCCCCTGTCACGGTGGCGTTAGCTTTGTGACGGCGTTCTGGGTAAATTGTTGAACTCCAATTGAAATTCACAAGAGAAAACATCTTCAGAAAGATGACAGACCGGCCGACAGCAAGCAGTGTGAAGCGGATGTCCGTTTCTCCCGTTTTTCTCACCTCTTTTTCTTGGTTCTGGTTCCTTCCTTCTTAACGTCACAGATCTCGGCGACGGTTGGGAGCTCCGGGCATTCCCTCTGCCTAGCTGCAAGTTTTGCAGTCGGAATGCGACAATGAATTATCATCAGTGTCGTTTTTTCGTCTCTCTGTACATTCTGTTCATGTACCTTGGCACCTCACATGGCGCAGGAGGTACCTGAACCTGCGGATCGGGTCTTACAAGGCCCCTGGACGGCTTGGGTGCCGCACCAGCTCTTGGCGGCCTGTGACGTCGCGTGCAACGGTGCGGCGGTCAAAAAAAAAAAAAAAGGGAGCAACCAACGAGGGAAAGAAGAAAAAGAAGTTGCCCAACAAATTCTTTGTGCTCAATTGACGATAATGTTTAGGCATCCAATTCTCGGTTTAATTTGGATATCCATGGTTCCAAACAACGCAGGAGGCCGCTTCGGGAACCCATTCCGGTCCTTTTTGATGTGTGATTTCGGTGACTCCTCTCTCAGCGTTCCTTCCAGGTTCGGATATCGTGTTTGGGTTGCGTGTAAGTCACGATACTCTATCCATTACGATAATTACGGTGTGGTTTGCGGTTTCTTTCCCGGCAAGGGAACCGAAGTGGATACCGGATTTTTGATATCCATGCTCCTTCCCACTTCGGGCTCTGACCGCAAGTTCAAAATACGACTGATATCTGTATTGTGACTTTTAATTCACACAATTATTCCTTTGCAAACAGAATTTCTTCGTACCAGTACCGGCCACTCCGTTTCTTTTCTTTCAACCCCCTGTGCGTTGCCAGGGATTGTAACGTATTCTTTCCCTGTTTTCCCATTCACGGTGTAAGTGCTGAGGAAACAGGCCACGGCGCCAAAGGCCTTTGAAACACACACCGAAACCACCAGACAGGCCTTTGTCGCAGCGTCCCCAGCGCCGTCTCCTTCGGTATATTCGCATGTAGCATCGTCGAAACATTTTTCTGTGATATCTAAGATTTTCACGGGGAAACAAACGGGGGGACAAAAGCTTTTAAAGAAGCTCGTCCTCGACAAGAGTCGTATTGAAAAGGAAAATCAAAACCATCAACTTTTTTTTCTTTACCAAAAAACATAAAAAGGCTTTGGTGGCCCAATCTGGAACTCGACGTACCAGTTCGCCGTAATTTTTCTTCTTCTAATAATACGCTTTTAGCTCCAAGCTCACGCCGCAGGGGACCCTCCATTTAGTACGGCATCTGGTCGCTGGCAGGCCCTGTCTCGTTGACCTTGTCACCCTCGTCCCGCTCATCCCCCCTCTCCCCGTGGATATACAATCTTCTTTTTCTTCGTCCGCTCCCCCCTTCCTCCCGTCTCCTTCTTTCCCCGGTATTCGCACATGCAATGGCTTCATATCCTCCAAGCACAACAAGCTCCGATATTTCAACGCCTCGGTCAACTTCCCCCTCATCCTCAGTAGCGTCGGCCCGGTCCTCGCAGTCGTCTATTTCTAGCTCAAAGCGCATGTCCATCTCGTCGGTCCGCAGAATCTCGTCAGCAAACCCAATGTCGTCTGTTGACATCGCTGCCATCGAAGAAGCCATGAGAATGGCAAACCTTGACGTCCTCAAGGGCTACGCTCAGAAGAGCTACGGCGAAGTGCAGCAGTTCGCAAAGACCGAGTACCTCACTAAGAACCAAGCCCTGGGTTACCAGGTCCTCAACGAACCAATGTGGAATAAAGGTGAGTCAATCATACCAGCATCATTCTTACATATTCCCATATCCTTTTCGTATTTCTCTCTTTTTGCTATTTATTAGCATTTCCCTGGTCCGGAGTTTAAATCCTTCCGTGGGAACCGTGGGAACCGGCTTTGCCATACCTGACTCGAAGTCTCATGCTTCACTTCCTCATTACTACTTTTGCCTCTCGTCTCCCCCCGTCTATGACCACTGTTTTCCAAATAGATGGCCACCACCGCTGCTGCTCGCATTTTTCCTTCTCTTCGCGCAATGGCTGCTAACCTGTCTCGCGGTCAAGGCTTGTCCTTCACACCACAGGAGCGTGTCTCCAAGAACCTCACCGGCCTCCTCCCCCACGTCATGGAAGACGGCAACAAGCAATGCGAGCGTGCGCTCAAGATGATCAGGACCCGGTCTACAAACATCGACAGGTATCTCTACTTGTCCTCGATCAAGAGCCAGAACGCCGACCTCTTCTACCGCCTGCTCGTCGACAATGCCAAGGAGCTCATGCCTTTGGTATACACACCGACCATTGGCGACGTTTGCCTCCAATACTCCACCATCTACACCAGGCCCGAGGCCCTCTACATCTCCATCAAGCAGCGCAAGTCGATGAAGACGATCCTCCGCAATTGGCCGTACCCAAATCCCGAAATCTGCGTCGTGACCGACGGGTCTAGAATCCTCGGTCTGGGCGACCTCGGCGTCAATGGAGTGGGCATTCCGGTAAGTACTTCGGCAGAGTCACTCCCAGCTCACCCTGGTTTGCGGAGAATGCGGAGATCCAGTGGGATGGTCGGCTAATTGACTGTGCATTAGATCGGCAAGCTAGCCCTGTACACTGCGGCGGCTGGTATCCACCCGGACAAGACGCTCCCCATTGTCCTCGACTGCGGTACCGCTAACGAGACCAACCTCAAGGATCCTCTCTACCTTGGTCTGCGCTCAAAGCGCCCCTCGGTCGCTGAGCAGCAGGAGTTCATGGATGAGTTCATGACTGCCGCCGCTGAGGTTTTCCCAAACATGGTTGTGCAGTTTGAGGACTTTGAGAGCGAAAAGGCATTCAACTACCTCGACCGCTACCGCGACACCTACAAGTGCTTCAATGACGACATTCAGGGTACTGGTGCCGTCGTTTTGGGAGGGTAAGCTTTCCCTCTTGCCACTAACACATTGAGGGACTGGCACTGACTCGTGACGCAATTTATAGTTACATTGGCGCTGTAAATCTTTCTGGCGTCCCACTTGAGGAGCAAAGACTGGTCTTTATGGGCGCTGGTTCCGCCGGTGTTGGTGTTGCCAAGCAGCTCGTCGAGTACTACACCAAGCGCGGTCTCTCGGAACAAGCCGCCAGGGACAAGTTCTGGCTCGTCGACACCAAGGGTCTTGTTACCAAGGACCGCGGTGACAAGCTCGCCGAGCACAAGAAGTACTTTGCCCGCGGCGACAACAACGGCCATCAGTTCCGCACCCTTGAAGAGGTGATTGAGTACGTTAAGCCAACTGCCCTCGTTGGTTTGACTGCTACCTTCGGCGTCTTCACCGAGTCTGTGGTCCGTGCCCTCAAGGCATCTGTTGATGCCGGCGGTCTCGGCCGCAGACCTATCCTCTTCCCTCTCAGCAACCCCCTCACCAAGGCTGAGTGCACCTTTGAGCAGGCCGTCACCTGGACTGACGGCACCGTTATCTTCGCCTCGGGTTCACCATTCTCACAGTTCACTGCCAAGGTTGGCGACCAGGCCGTCACCTACCACCCCAACCAGGGCAACAACGTTTACGTCTTCCCTGGTATCGGTCTCGGTGCTATCCTTGCCAAGGCTAGCCGCGTGACTGACAACATGATCTACACTTCTGCTGCTGCCCTTGCCGGCTCTCTCAATGCTGAGGAGGTACACAAGGGTCTCATCTACCCAAGGATTGAGCGTGTCCGCGATGCCAGCATAATCGTTGCTCGTGAGGTGATGAAGGCTGCACGCCGTGACGGTGTGAGCCAGCTTCCAGAAGATCAATGGCTCGAGTGGGAGGAATGGGGTGACCCGGCTCTTGACAAGTTCATCAAGGCAAATATCTACGATCCTCAGCTTTAATTAGCCTTGTGGTGATGATATTACTTGCTTGATGACCTTGGTATGGGCTTATGGATCTGGCGTTTTTTTGCGGGGCAATTTTTTTTCAATCGTTGTTTTCTCACACCACATGAGCCGAGATACTTTTTTCCCTCTCGCTCTGCATTTTCTAATCCTTTTTTTCCGCCGCGAGCATGGGTTTTGGGAATGCGGCGGGGTCCATCCCTCTGGTTGTTTTTGGGGGAGGATTCTGGTTTTTTTCTTTTATTTGCTTCATAATGATGATTCCTTTCTACAAACTTACAGGTGATTAAACTGGATATAGAGAGGGGAAATATGAACAAGGCAAACCCACTTATGGGTGGAAACAGGAAACCTTATATACAGGGTTGATATATTGTTCTGTTTTGCGAACACACGCAAATAATCAAAACAATATATACACAAGGAAATGACTTTTACTCTTTTTTTTTTTTTTTTTTTGGTTGTTGGCATAGTTGTTTCTCTTTCTGTTTTCTCAGTGATTAGATAAAATTGGGGTTGAGAATAAAGAGAAAGGAGTTTGAGATTTGTGTGCATACTACGTTCTACATTTTGGGTATGATGATTCATTCTGGTTGAAGTGAAGTCAATGGTGAGAGTGCTCTGTGCTCACTTACACGGGAGTTGCGGCCTGCCCACGCAACGCACGCCCCAACAGGTGACGGTTCCTCCGTACACCACGCCATATCACAGCAGAAGTAAGGTGAGACCACACCACGTACGTACCACATGGAACCACAACTCATCACCAATTATTTGGACTTTTTTAATATCCCGTCCCGCTCGTCGTCCGGAACTTCCGGGACGTGGGTGTGGTGGCGTTGGCACACACAGCTATAAATCCGGTTGTTTTAAGGAGTAGTTATATGTAAGTGACATGGATCTGCAAATCATCGGGAAGATGAGGAAGAAAAAAAAAAAAGTGTTGCTTTTAGCCAAGAAAAACTAAGAATCCGACGTCGAGAAAGTTGAGCGATGCTTTTGGCTAAAGGTATCTAGACTATCATAAACTGCCTGATATCTTGCTTTACAATAACCTACTTTACAAAAAAAAAAAAAAAAAAGAAGAAAAAAAAGAGGGTTGTCCCCCCCCCCCAAAAAAAAAACACCAATTTGTTTGGCGTTTTATTACTTCTCCTTGTCTTGCTTAACTCCCCAGACAAACAACCAGAGAAAAATAAATAAAGAATGAAACTAAACCGTCGCTCCTTGAATAGAGAAAGAAAACAAAAGCTTCCTCTTATACACATACAAATCTTTAACAAACCAGAAAAAAAAACCAATGATATGCCTTTTTAACAAAAACCCCCACAGTTCAAAAAAAGAAGGCGACCAGGAGAACAAAAAAATAAAAATCTCATCCCTCCTTCATCTTCTTCCACCTTTCCTCAATTTTCCCCTTATCCCCCTCACTCAACCCCCTCCACCATTCCCTCAAACTAGTCATATACCCTCTATACCTCTCCCAATCCTCAACCACCAGCCCTTTAATCTGCGGGGGACCTTCGTCCTCATCAAAAACAGCCCAAGCAGTCTCCTGTCCGCTCCTTAATCCATGTCCTTTTTTACTCAGCGCTTTTACTTGAACCTTTTGCAACAATACCGCATCTCCAATTCTCAGGATAGGTAAATGATCTTTATGCGGTCTGTACAATTGGATTTCTACCACGTCTTTGGGCGCAATAGATGGGTCGGTGACGTGAAACGTCATTGAGTATTCCCTTGGTCCTCCTTTGGCTCTTGCGGGAGGGGATGGTTCCGTAGTGACGATCGCTACGATATTGGGATATTTATCATTATGGTTTCGAAGTGATTTGAGGTTGATGCACTCCAAAAGTTCAGTGCGTAAGCGCTTGATGAGGTCGGTTTTGAGGGCAGGAGAAGAGGAAGTAGTGGGTGTCTCGGGTCGCTGCTTGGAAAGTGAATCAAGGGCACCCTTGGCTAAATTGACGCTGATATCCTTTGATGGGGTGCCGCCACCCAAGGCTCCCTTGGCGAGGTTGATGCTGCTGTCGCCTTCGTCAGTCGCTATGGTGTGTACACTATTCGACCGTCCGCGAGTGAGTCTGGGACTTATTCTGGTTGGTTGCTCGGGGGGTAGGGCTGCTGACTTTTTGGATTTGGATCGACGAGTGGCAGTTTTTGGGACTGCTTGCCGGGCTAAGCTGACGCTGCGATCTGCTTCTGGTTCGGGTTCAGGTGATTGATGCGCTTCGGTAGATGGTGTCGCGATTGTGGCTTGATCCTCGGTATCCTCGACCGCCACTGGTTTTGTCGTGACTTGTAAAGGTGTTTCTGGCTCGGCTTCAGGTTCGACGGTCTGATCCTCCTTTTCGCCTACGTCTTGAACTGTTGCCCGTTTGCTCTGAACGGTTCCATCGGCGTAAGCCATCGGAGACGACCATTCCTCTGGTCCAGACTCGCCGGCAACCGAAGGAGCATCTGCTTCATCCTCCTTGAGATCTTCTGGCGGTGGGCTGAGTCCGCTCGACTGAGGAACAACCTCTTCTACTGGGGAGCTTACTTCGACTAAAGAGACTTCCTCTTCTGAAATCTCATCTTGCGTGACGGTGATGATCTGATCCACTGCCTTCTCGTCGACCTCAAGTGCCTCACTTTGGGATTCCCGTGTTCCATCAACAGACTCACCCAACTGCTCAACTGCATCCGAAAAGGACTCTTCCTCAGAGTCACCATCTGGCTCCAATGGGACCTCTGCTTCAACCGGCTGGCTTTGCATGGGAGTCGAAGGCTGATGTCCTTTTCGAGCCAAATCGTCTGGTGGCTGAGAGGCAAACGAGTTGGTTAGCGGCGGGGAAAATACGTTGGGGGCAGTCTTTGTCGTCTGTTGCTCAAACGATTCCTGCGGTTCCTCCATCTGCTCATTAGGCACTTCTGCAGGTTTCTCCAGGTTCATTGAGAGATCTTCAGGCTGTTCCACGGGCTCAACAATTGTAGTGATTTCCTCAGTAATGATCACCTCGGAAATGATTTCTGTAATGACGGTACCGGGGGGAGCGACCTCTGACTCGCCTCTGCTTTCGCCGGATTCCTGAGCTTGCAGCATGTCGACATCATCGTCGTCCTCCAAGCCAGCGCCCAAAACAGGCGTTGCGGCATCAATCATGGCAACGTCGTCGTCATCCTCGTCAACAACGTCGATGATCTCCACATCCTCGGTCTCCCAGGTTTGTTGCGTAATGATTGTCTCTTCCCTGTGTTCAACGGGAGTATCTCCGTCAGCCATCACATCATCTTCGCTGACATCGCCCATCTCTTCATCTGGTTCACCCGCATTAATTTCTGCATCAATTTGGGTGGCGAACGACATGGTCTTATCATCCGTTGCGCCGCCGTAATTTTGAGTTGCAGCCGTTGGTATCTGACTAGCCGTCTCTGGCGCTTGATCTTCTTCCCTGACATCCATTTCATCAACCATATCGATTTGAGTGGCAAATGAAGAGTTCTTATCATCCGTCACGTAGCCGCTAAGCTCCTCGTCCTCTAGATCCGGAACTGATGTTGGAACCTCCAGACGCTCCTCTTTCTTGGCATCCCTCTCCAGCGGTCCCTCTTGGTTATCCTGAGAATGATCAGGAACAGGCTCCATCTCCCTCTCAATTTCTGCCTCCACCGTTGAAGGCTCAATCGCGACCTCTATTGGCTCTTCAGCGTCCACTTCACCCAGCGCTTCAGTATTTTCAACTTTGTCGCCAGAAGTCTTAACATCGACAATTCCAAGTGGCTCACTCGTTTCCTCATCAATGTCTTCTTCCCCTTCTGCATCCTCGGACTCCGGCTCTGAGGCGGCATCGTTAACATTCTCAGAATGATACTCAAACACTTCCGATTCTTCCTCCGCGGCACTAGACAAGAAGGATTCCTGGCCGCCGTCAGGATCAGCTTCTGGACCTCGAGCTTGCTCGTCGAGATCCTTATTCCCGGCAAAGTCAACCACATCGGTATTCTCAAGTGCTGTTTTGGTGAAATTATTTTGCTCTTCGGCCACATCTCCTTGGCTGGATTCTATCTCGTCATGTGGTTGTTGGTGTTCACCATGCCCAGACGTTGGCACAGGCTCACTATCGTCCGACTCTACTGAAGAGTCGTCGTCATCATCTTCTTCTGACGATGAGTCTTCGCTGGCCGGAGCCTCCTGAGCAACAGGGGCCGCAACAGGGGCCGAGGCTGGCGGAGGAGCTGGAGCTGGAACGGGCTCGCCTTCATCTTCGGAATCCGAAAGCAGACTGATAACCACTGGCTCCCTTGGAGCGGAGGGCGCCACCGGTCTAGACTGGGAAAGAAAGCGGGATAGATGGATTTGGTGATCATAACCGTCATCATCACTCAAATCCTCGCTCTCTTCAGAGTATCCCTCCACCTCCTCATCATCTTCATCATACCCTTCTTCGTTTTCAATCTCGTCGAGCCCATCCTCGTCCCAGCTTTCCCCGTCTTCATAAATCTCACCGTCACCATAACGCTCGCTCACTTCCTGCTCAACCTCCTCCTCTTGCTCAGATAGGCCTTCTTCGTCATCTGAGACGGAATCATAGTTGCGTTGATCATAGTCGCCATCTTCCACTGGACCATCAAGATCATATCCGGCCTCCCTGTCCGCCTCGGCATCCGCTTCAGCATCTGCTTCGCCATCATCATCGCTCAAGTCAACAACCTCAACTTGGCTTGAAGTCTCGGTTTGTGGAGTATAAGCAATGCCGCTGGCCCCGGTCCCAATGCCTGATTGGTGACCTTGCGTCTCCTCTGGTTGTCTGTATGGCACTTCATTCCCGCCGTAAGCGGCGTATCCTTGAGGAACACTGTCAGGAGAGATCTCAGTGGAATGCAGGGATGGCTGTTCACTGGTTATTCTAGATCCCTCCTCGAGAGCATCAGCACCGAAGTGGCCTCCTTCGACTGGGTTATAAAAAGGCGACTGCGTTGCCATTTCCCACTGGCCGTGGCCAAAACTCTCTACCAAGGGTGGGTGAGTGGCCATGTCCCGATCATGAGCAGCGTATTGCTGCCGACCCGTGGAATCCATGTATGGATCCATGTGAGAGTAATTCGTGGGAGCATGAATATCAGGGTAGGAAGCTGGGTATGTTTCGTGTGTGTTGAACTCTGCCCCAAGGCCGCGTGGAGTGTGCTGTGACACAGCCGCTGAATAGTCTGCTTCCGGAACGTGAGAAAAATCGAACCTAACCTGATCTGCTATGCTCATTGTTGGTTCAGCTCTCGATTGAGCAGTGGTACCGAACATGGAGTAAGCTGAAGTTGCCGGTTTAGACGAGTCAAACTGATTATTATGTGACGTTTCCAATCCCTCCGCTGACAATGAAGATGAAGCATCCGGGTGAGAAATTGGCTGGTCGGGGTCCAGAGCCAATTGAAAAGGAGGCGGGCCCGGAGTGAATGCTTCTGACGTTGCTGGGGTAGCCTCATTTGTCTCTGGAGACACCTGCGTTGAGTGTACGAGATTCTCATAGACAGGAGGCTCATCTTGTTCACGAGCAGGACTGTTCAATCCATGACCTTCAAAAGCAGAACCATTGTGGATTGGAGAAGTCGCAGCATCTTGTTGAGAAGTGGAAATATCGTGCTCCGTTTGGACTGGATCATCTTGCATCATTTCACTGTCAACTGTTTGACAGCCCTCGTCTATCGTTTCCGCCCTCGGTGAAGTCACATCTTCGGAACCGTCCTCTTCCATAGCATCCTGGACCGGGGAGGAAGGCTCAGGACTAGGCGACTGGCTTGTATAGCGCCATGCGCCGCTGTTGCGCCCAAAACGGGCCCGTTTCCGGCCTTTATTCTTGACTCCACCATCCTCTTCAAAGATATCGACGCCTTCGTAGAGCGCGCCGTACGAGAGTCGCGCTCGTTTAACGAAGGCTGGAGAGGCGTATTCATTTGTTGCAAGTTGAAAGAACTTTCGGAGGTTGGGGATATCTTCCGGCGAGTCTTCGACCTCGGGTGTTGTGAGCCCCGATTCGATCAGAGGTTCAACCGGCGGCTCGTGTAAAAGTTCAGACTCGGGCTCAGGTTCAGTGCCGGGTTGGTCGACATTGATGTATTTCAGTTCTTCGGATTCGCCAGATTTGATCTAAAGCACGGTTAGAACCTCACTTAAAAGACAAGATTTACTGGCCGGACCTGAAGGACGAGCTTCTCCTTGAACTGCAGCTGCCAATCTATCCTGGAACCAGGGATGCGCCCAGGTGATGTGTCCTTTGCCCACTCAACACCATCAAGACTGAGAAGGAGCTCGTCACCTGCGCCGAACTCGCACTTAGTGAGAGACTTTGCGCTGGGTCCATGAAGCTCAATTCGAACCTGACCGTGGGCGCGACGTAATCGGACATCGGGTTCGGCGATGAGAAATGCGAGGGTTTTGGTGACGGAATTGTACGGCCATGTGATGCCAACTTCACCTCTAACTGCCAGAGAAGACTGCGCGGGCAAATCGGGATTGAGCTGAGCAATTGGTGTTATCGTCTTGGACGCCAGCAACGCAGCGATTGCATCGCCATTGTCGAGCGCTGCCATTTTGTGGGATGTAGACAATTGGGAAAGCGACAGAAGTGGTATAAGTTGAGTTGATGCTTTCGACCAACTGTCAGTGTAAGTGGATGTCCTCTAAGTCGCCATCTGTACGCTGCCTTTTTGCAAATAAATAACGAAAACCGTTTGTTGAATGTTTTGACTTTTAGTGGATTTTGCAAAGCTTCCGGGGAGAGTTGGAGAGCTGCAAGCTCCCAGAAATGACGGCAGCGACGCGACTTTGGGTGGAGCTGCCATCGGGTGATGGCCGCTTCCAGCTTGCGATCTGGGCAGGTAGCCGAAAGTGGAAAGCGGTAACAATTAATCGGGCTTGGCGTTTCCTAAATTATCCCAATCGGGTAGTTTGTAAAATACGTGTATTGCGGGGCAATATCCGTAAATACATATCAACTGATTCATTCATACCCAACTTACAACACCACCCCAAGTATCATAGTTTCACAACCCTTTTTTTAATTTTTTATATAAATTATATTACCCCGAATTCCAAATAACAATGTCCCCAAAATTCGACATCAAAAACATTGCAATAATCGGAGCTGGTCCCTGCGGTCTCGCCGCAGCCAAATACCTCCTCGCCCAAAAAATATTCCCCAACATTGTCGTTTTCGAACAACAATCACAAGTAGGAGGCGTCTGGAATTACAGTCAAGAGACAGATTCTTCAACACCACATAATGTCCCTCAAACAAACCCTGATTGTCCCCCAGACCCTCCAATTATCTCCTCAGAAAACCCCCCGATATTCCCTTCACCCATGTACGAAACCTTACACACCAACATTCCCCGAGCATTGATGCCCTTTACCGATTCCCCTTTTCCAACCAAAAAAGACCTTCTCATCTTTCCCTCCCGTCAAGACGTCCAAACCTATCTAATCAACTACTCAACTCCAATCCGTCATCTCATCCAATTCTCAACTCAAGTCCAAGACATCCGTCTCCAAACCTTCAACAACGGAAAAGACCAATGGACCATCGACTCACTCTCCATCCTCACCAACAAACTCACAACCTCTACTTTCGACGCAGTAGTAATAGCAACAGGCCACTACTCAATCCCATTCATCCCCTCAATCCCCTCCATTTCCTCATTCCACAAAGCCCACCCAGACATAATCACCCACTCCAAATACTACCGTTTTCCCATCCCATACAAAAACAAAAAAGTCGTAATAGTAGGCAACGCAGCCTCCGGCCTCGACATAGCATCCCAAATCTCACCCCTATGCAAACCTCCTCTACTCCTCTCAGTCCGTTCCGCAACTTCCCCAGAAAACCTTTCCTGGATCCAACCCACACAAGAACTTCCTCAAATCGCTTCATTCCTTCCAGAGTCAAAAGCCGTTCAATTTCAAAACGGCCAAATCGAAACAAATATCGATCATATCATCTTTGCAACAGGCTACCTCTACTCTTTTCCATTTCTCAAATCTCTTTTTCCGTCATTAATAACAAACGGCAGACGAGTACATAACCTCTACGACCATTTATTCCATATAGATCATCCAACTCTAGTCTTTCCCGGTTTACCGATGAAAGTAGTCCCATTACCCTTGGCACAATCCCAAGCAGCAATATTTTCAAGGGTGTGGGCCAACTTGATACCTTTACCTTCTAAAGAAGAAATGAAGGAATGGGAACAAAAAGAAATCCAAAAAAGAGGAGAATCAAAATATCACGTTTGGGAAAGGGGAGATGATTCCAAATACATCAATGAAGTTTACGAGAGGATTTCCGAGTCAAAAACTGAGGGAAAAGAACCTTCTTTTTGGAGTAAAGAGTTATGTTGGGAGAGGGAGATACAGCCAAAGGCAAAGTTGAAGTTTGAATTGGATGGGAGAAAGGCAAAGACACTTGAAGAGTTGGGGTTTAAGTATGAGTCGGAGGGAGAAGAATGAAGCCTGATTCTTTTTCTCTGGACAGATTCTTCTTTATTGTGTATATGTTCAATATCTGGCGTTATTTCGCTCCAACATAAAATTAGCAGATCGTATTCCGACAAATATACATACATACCGAGAGTAAAAATTACTTGTGTACACACAAATTGAGAGACAGAGCAAAGCACCATCAGCAGAAGAAGAGGAGGAGGAGTCAGTCGAATTGGCGTAAAAAGATCACTCCTTCATCTTGACATAATTGCTTGGGAAGATTCACATTTTGCAAAAGACTATAATCAAATAAGAGCCAACCACACATCAAAACAAGTCCAGAGAGAAAAAAGTCTATTCATTAGGTTTTCCCTCTCTTTCTTCCCCATCTCTATTATATAGTAGCCCTTGACTGTCTATTCAGTGTACTCAGAGGCCTTTCGGAGAACGGACTGGCAAAGCCCCCTCGTATCGCTCGCAACAAGAGAAAGGCAAGGAAAGGTGGTTATGGTGGGCGACTTCAATGCCCACCACCCGCGATGGGACAGAGAGGGAAGAACATCCCCAGAAGCAGAATATCTACTCAGGCTCGCAGTTGCGTGGGATATGGAGCTCTATACCCCTTGGGGAGAACCGACAAGACGGAGCAAGAGAAATGGCGACAGGGATAGCACAATTGACCACGCATGGGCAACCCGTAATGCCAATGTCCAATACAATGGTCCAGAAGATTACGCCGGATCCGACCATGCGCCACAATCGATAACAGTAAAAGGGAACGCACCGAGTGAAACCAGAGCCACCGAAGACCCAGGTTACAGCTGGGCATTAATGGACGAGATAAAGGTTGAGAACATGGGAGCATTGATCACGATCCCAGAAGAGATAGGGTCCATCAATAGTCTAGAGGAGGCTACATCTACCCTGATCAGCGAGCTTAAACATATTGCAAGAACGGCAGTTCCAAAGAGAAAAACGGACATGGCGAGCACAACGCAGCGCTTCAACACTTGCCCATCTACAAGAGGCCTTGGGAGAACAAGACAGGGTTATCCGGAAAGCGCAAACA